>JBBGZY010000294.1:3842500-4008017 GCA_037952925.1 Lithobates clamitans
TGCCCACGCCTCAACTTTATGGTATGGTCTAAAAGCTTTCTTCATTACATTTCATAAGAAAAGTAAAAGTATCAAACCTTCGGCATTTGACCCGGTGATGTACTTGTACAAGCGCCTAAAGCTTTTCACCATTCCCAGGCCGAAGAAATCATCTTCAAGTGGAGTTCTTACCCATCGAGTGGCTTCATAGTCACGATGCTCAAATTTCTGAAATGAAAGAAAAGCTAATTGAATGAGTTAATGGTCACCATTTAATACTGCACATACTTAACATTTGTGTTCTCCACTAGACACTATATAGCAAGGATATGCAATTAGCGGACCTCCAGCTGTTGCAGAACTACGAGTCCCATGAGTTATAGCAAGACTCTGACAGCCACAAGCATGACACCCAGAGTCAGAGGCATGATGGGACTTGTAGTTTTGCAACAGCTGGAGGTCCGCTAATTGCATACCCCTGCTATATAGGATAGTGATATACAAATATCTTAATGGAAATTCTAGCAAAGGGAGCAAACTATTCAGTCTCAAGTCACACAAGAAGACACACGGCCATGCAATGAAGTTGGATTTTTTTTCTTCCCTGCCACAACAGTCAACTACTGGAATTGCAAAAATATCCACTACTTTCCAGGTAGAGAGGAGTATGGCCCAGGGCTGGCACATGGTGGGGAGACAGTCTTCATACATGAGCAAAGCAGAGAAAAATTCATAACAAAGGCTCTTTTACAGCCCACAAAGACTTGTAGATACAAGATGTAAGCCCACATACTTGGGTTGATTTACTAAAACTGGAGAGTGCAAAATCTGATGTAGCTCTGCACAGAAACCAATCAGCTTCCAGGTTTCCAAGCTGAAGCTGGCAGATTGGCTGCCATGCACAACTGCACCAGGTTTTGTACTCAGTTTTAGTAAGTCAACCCCATTGAGTCTGGGGAAACCAAAAGACTAGAACACAAATTACTAGCCTCCATGGCCACTTTATAATAATTGCATACAGCTATTTGTAGTTCTATACAGAATAGAATATGGGATTTCTACAGACATAGCTAGTAAATACAAGATATTAAACCTATTTCAGAAGCAAGGACACAGTTGGGAGGGGCATGAATTCAATAGAACATACATGTACAGACACATGACAGAAGGGAGCAAGGATGCTAGGACATAGTTGGAAGGGAGAGGAGTAGAGCATTCATGTACACAGGGAAAGAGGGAGAAAAGAGCATGGAGAATAGGAGTCTATGGAAAGGGAAATAAGTGGAGTTTACATGTATCGAACACTGGGCAAGAGGAAGACATGGACCATAGGGACCAGCACACATGGGAAGGGACATGAATAGAGTGTAAATGTAAATGCACAGGACAAGTGCGAAAGATGGCATGGAGACCAGGAAAAAAGCAAGAAGGGACATGTACAGACACAAAGCAAGTATGAGAAAACGAGTACAGACTAGGACACAATAGAAAGGGGCATGAGTACAGTGTACATATACAGATACAGGGCAAAAAGGGATAAAGTGACCGGAAAAAAACAAACCCTGGTACACTATAAAGAGTGTGCGTTTACAGACAAAGGGCAGGAGAGGAAATGGAAGCATAGGACATGTTTAGAAAGACATAGTTGCCAACTGTCACGAATTGCTCAGGTCAGTCACAGCTTTTAAAGCCATGTCTCAAAACATCTTTGTCCTGGGCTCTGTCTCAGAAATCAAAACAGTTCCTGGTCAGTCAAAGAGCCTGTGAGTTCTGTCACACTGGATTGCCTGTAGTATACTTGCAAACAGTGCCGATTTTCCCAGGACAATCCTGATTTTGGGGCCCTCATCCCGATCGGAGCTCGTCCTGATTAATTTCCCGGGATTTTGCCTTTGTCTCGGGAAAAATCGGGAATGTAGTAAGGAGGGCTCTGTTGCTGGGGGACACAGATCTGTAAGGAGGGCTCTGCTGCTGGGGGACAACAGATGTAAAGGAGGGCTACACTGCTGGGGGACACCAGATGTAAAGGAGGGCTCAGCTGCTGGGGGAAACCAAATGTAAAGGAGGGATCCGCTGCCGGGGACACCAGATTTAAAGGAGGGGCTCCGCTGCCGGGGACACCAGATTTAAAGGAGGGGCTCCGCTGCCAGGGACACCAGATGTAAAAGAGGGGCTCCGCTGATGGGGACACCAGATGTAAAGGAGGGGCTCCGCTGCTGGGGACACAGATCTGTAAGGAGAGCCTCTGCTTCCGGGGGCAGCTGATGTAAGGACAGACTCTGCTGGGGACACATGATGTAAGTACAGACTCTGCTGGGGGCACCTGATGCAAGGACAGACTCTGCTGGGGGCAACTGATGCAAGGACAGACTCTGCTGGGGGCACCTGATGCAAGGACAGACTCTGCTGGGGGCACCTGATGCAAGGACAGACTCTGCTAGGGGCACCTGATGTAAGGACAGACTCTTCTGGGGGCACCTGATGTAAGGACAGACTCTGCTGAGAGCACCTGGTGGCAGGCGACGTGGCAGGTGACACGCTCAGGGGTCCCACTGATTTTGGATTATGGTGAGTTGAATGATTTCATTCTATATTACAATGTAATTATAGTAATAATGCACTTCAATCATCCTGACACCACAACAACCTTGGTGCTGGGATGATTGAAGCGCTAACACCAGGTGTTTGGAGTATCTTTATCTGCTGATTTGTTAAACTCTGGAATACACATTTCTATTGTGGTGTAGGATCCGGGCCTGCTGTCCTTCCATCCCTCTTTCCTTCCTTCTCTCTCCTTCCCTCCCTCTTTTCCCCTTTCTTTCTCCATCTCTCATTCATCTCAGACTCTAACCACACCCCCATTTGAACCATGGCCATATAAGCCACGCCCACTATTTCACATAAACATGCCCATTTTTCAGCGCGCGCCGCATTTTATTTTTTGCTATGTCACGCCTAAAAATGCATGGCCCGCCCCCTAATTATAATAAGACTCTGCCTACAGCCAAAAAAAGTGTCCCTATAATTTTTTTTACAATTTTAGCAACTATGCTGTGGGTGGCCAGTGGCTCATGCATTGACGCTTGGGTGCCCGCACACATTGTTGGGCTGCTGGGCAGGAAGCCGAAGAGACAAACATATGGGGACACATCCCTCCCCAGAAGCTCTGTCCAGGTGCTCTCATTGGACTCCGGCATCCCCGAGGTGGAGCCCGAGAGGCTTTGCAGTGTGAGTGAGAGGGGGAATGGCTGATCTTAGAGATGGTCGCCTAAGCCCCCCCCCACACACATTCTCTCTTCGGATGCAATATGAGAAAGGAAGTATATTCTGTGGCTGTGGGATCTCTTAATCTGCAGGTGATTAGCAAAACTGCGGTGCTATTATAGAAGTACAAGTTTGCAACGGGCATATGCTGTATTTCTTTCATGTAGCACAAGCCATGACTGAGAAATTGGGTTTAAATGAAAAAGGAGATACCATCTTTGTCAGCCAACAGCACTTTTTTACTCGTCTGATCTCTGAGGCCAAGCAGGGTAGACCTAGTTAGTACTTTGATGGGTGGCTATCTGCTTTTACATGTAGGAATGTCCTGACTCTGAAATTGGACAGCGCACTTTTAAACCCAAATTCAGTTTTAAACTGCCACAACTGTTGCATGATAAATCAAACTGCATCGCGCAAAGCTTGTCACCCAAAAGGAGAACAGCGGCACATTTAGGGGCCATTAAAAATAAATGGTGCAATGTCATTTTTGCAGAGCATTTTGCGATCGCGGGCAGAATTGTGGCGATTCTGCCCGAGATTAAAAAAAAAACAGTGAACGGGCCTGAGGCACCTTTCATACAACAGGTCCAATCAGGTCTGTCTGTTTTTGAGGCAGACCTGATCAGACCCTCCATTTATCCCTATGGACAGGCAGATGTAAACAGACTTGTGTCTATTTGCACCCACCTACCTCTAGTCCAATTGGGTTGACGGTTCCACTTAGGTGGATCAAAAGACAGTAAAGTGTAAATAGACAACAGAGTCCTTTTACACCCAGCCACCCATAGTGCAGAGTGGGCTTTGACCGTGTCCACTCCGCAGAAACTGAGTGGACACAGACCTGCCATCTTCTTACTCTGCTCCAATCAGCAGGCATCTGTGAGCTGATCCCCTGCTAATCGGAATCCTCTGCACTGCTAACACCTACAGACCACAGACCTCTGGACACCGGTACATGGATGAATAGGATGGTATATAAGAGGTACATGAATAAATAGGATGGTAAAGAAGAGGTACATGGGTGCAGTTTAACACCATAGATCTGAAAGTAGATACATACATTTACATCTGCACTTTGAGTTTTAAGCTACCTCATTTCCCAGATAGAAATTTTGAAGATTGACTCCGTTTTACCTTTCTTATGACTACATTGCACAAGTAAAACACCCCTCCCTTTCATGTTATTTTATTTATTTATTTATTTTAATGATCGCTTTATATGAGGGTTCTCATTTTGGTCCACTATGCCGATCCAGCCACTCTATGTGATGTCCCTAAAAACTTTGAAGTCTTGTACACTCTATTCCATAGTTGCCATGTACAGACACAGAGCAAGAGGAAGACCATATTCACCTCATTCAAAGTCCCAGGGTGAAATGTATGTATGTATGTATCAGTGGCGGCCCGTCCATAGGGGGCGCCTGGGCGCCGCCCCCCACCTCCAGGCAGTCAAAAAAAAAAAAAAAAAAAAAGTTAAAAAAAAAAAAATTTTTATTACTGGCCCTTTAAATCTAAAAAAATGACAAAGAAAAAGTCCTTAAGTGCACTGTGTTCGGACGCCGGATACAGTGCGACGCCGGACACAGTGCACTTATGGGAAGCGCCACGTCTGTGCAATCACGAGATTGCAGACGTGGCGCTGCATTTGCGGACGTTTAGCCCGCCTTGGGGCGCTTCCCGAATCGCCAAGTAGCATCCGCCCGGCGCTTGTACTACGGCCGGGCGGTTTGATTGACATCTCTGTTTGATGTCACTTCCTGTTTTCTCTGTCTCATTGCGCCCAAGAGACAGAGGAAACAGGAAGTATGAGGACTGCAGACTGACTCTCCGGGCACTGGAATCTGGCTGGTGATCCCTCCATCCACACCAGCAGCATGACAGAGGAGAGGACACAGAGAATGATGAGGATGGCCGGCCGGGGAAGGTAAGAACTTTTTTTCAGCTGCTCTAATGACCTCCTTCCCTCCCCCACCCACCCCACTCAAATTAAAGCCTCCATTCAGTGACTGGTCACCTAATGAGAATCCATCCCCATCCCATAATGACAGCAACAAGTGCTTACAATCCGAGGTGTTGTCTCTGGCCAGGAGTGGGTGTCTGCAGCATGATGTCCTACACATGACTACACATATGTTTGGGCTGCTTTATGTGTATGTCATGTGGGGGGCATGTCATGTGGGGGGCATGTCATGTGTATGTCATGTGGAGGGCATGTCATGTGGAGGGCATGTTATGTGTATGTCATGTGGGGGGCATGTCATGTGTATGTCATGTGGGGGGCATGTCATGTGTATGTCATGTGGGGGGCATGTCATGTGTATGTCATGTGGGGGGCATGTCATGTGTATGTCATGTGGGGGGCATGTCATGTGTATGTCATGTGGAGGGCATGTCATGTGGGGGGCATGTGGAGGGCATGTCATGTGGGTGGCATGTCATGTGTATGTCATGTGGAGGGCATGTCATGTGTATGTCATGTGGAGGGCATGTCATGTGTATGTCATATGGGGGGCATGTCATGTGGGGGGCATGTCATGTGTATGTCATGTGGGGGGCATGTCATGTGGGGGGTATGTCATGTGTATGTCATGTGGAGGGCATGTGCAGGGCATGTCATGTGGAGGGCATGTCATGTGGAGGGCATGTCATGTGTATGTCATGTGGAGGGCGTGTCATGTGTATGTCATGTGGAGGGCATGTCATGTGTATGTCATGTGGAGGGCATGTCATGTGTATGTCATGTGGAGGGCATGTCATGTGTATGTCATGTGGAGGGCATGTCATGTGGGGGGCATGTCATGTGGAGGGCATGTCATGTGGGGGGCATGTCATGTGGGGGGCATGTCATGTGGGGGGCATGTGGAGGGCATGTCATGTGGGGGGCATGTGGAGGGCATGTCATGTGGGGGGCATGTCATGTGTATGTCATGTGGAGGGCATGTCATGTGTATGTCATGTGGAGGGCATGTCATGTGGGGGGCATGTCATGTGGGGGGCATGTGGAGGGCATGTCATGTGGGGGGCATGTCATGTGGGGGGCATGTCATGTGGAGGGCATGTCATGTGTATGTCATGTGGAGGGCATGTCATGTGTATGTCATGTGGAGGGCATTACATGTGTATGTAATGTGGAGGGCATGTCATGTGTATGTCATGTGGGGGGCATGTCATGTGTATGTCATGTGGAGGGCATGTCATGTGGGGGGCATGTGGAGGGCATGTCATGTGGAGGGCATGTCATGTGTATGTCATGTGGAGGGCATGTCATGTGTATGTCATGTGGAGGGCATGTCATGTGTATGTCATGTGGAGGGCATGTCATGTGTATGTCATGTGGAGGGCATGTCATGTGTATGTCATGTGGGGGGCATGTCATGTGTATGTCATGTGGGGGGCATGTCATGTGTATGTCATGTGGGGGGCATGTCATGTGGGGGGCATGTCATGTGTATGTCATGTGGGGGGCATGTCATGTGGGGGGCATGTGGGGGGCATGTCATGTGTATGTCATGTGGGGGGCATGTCATGTGGGGGGCATGTCATGTGTATGTCATGTGGGGGGCATGTCATGTGTATGTCATGTGGGGGGCATGTCATGTGGAGGGCATGTGCAGGGCATGTCATGTGGAAGGCATGTCATGTGTATGTCATGTTATGTGTAGAAGAACATGCTATGTACAACATGTAATTCATGGCATGTCCTACATAAGATGTTCTACACACAGCTGGTTGCTTTCTGTGTGACACAGGCTGCATGTAAGGAGCGACTCCGCTGGGGACACCTGATGGCATCTGGTGGCAGGCGACACGCTCGGGGCTCCCATTGATTCTGCATTTTGGTGAGTTGAATGATTTCATTTTATATTACAATGTAATAATAGTAATAATGCGCTTCAATCATCCTGACACCATAACAACCATGGTGCCAGGATGATTGAAGCGCCAACACCAGGTGTTCTTGGAGTATCTTTATCTGCTGATTGTTAAACTTTCTAGAATACACATTTTTATTGTTGTGTAGGATCTGGGGCTGCTGTCCCTTCATTCCTCTCTCCCACTCCCTCCATCCCTCGTTCATCTCAGACGCTAACTACACCACCTTAGAGCCACGCCCACTACTTCGCTGAAACCACGCCCATTTTCACCAAGTGGGAGGGGTCAAAAAGGAAGGGCGGGGTCCAGCGCCCCCCCATCCTAAAACTTCACCAGCCGCCACTGGTATGTATGTATGTATGTATGTGTATATATGTATTGAATTAGGGATGGAGGTGATGTTGGGGTGACACCAGACCTTGTATCATTTATTTTACGCAGATACAGGGCAAGAAGAAGGTGGGAACATAAAGACAGGGACACAGTGGTAAGGGACATAAAAAGGGTGTAAATGTAAAGAAATGGAGCATGTGGGAAGGGACATGAATATAGGGTACGAGCAGGGCTTTTTTTCAGCTGGAACTTGGTGGAACTCAGTTCCCCACTACCTTTGGCTCAGATCCTCTGCTCCCTCCCCACCACTGTTATTTGTAAACACAGAAATCCGGCTTCTGTGTTTACATGTGACAGCTTGTCTCCCGACGGCTCCCACAGATCTGATCTCCTGAGAGGCTCTCAATGACTGCCCAGGGTGCGGTGCGGATGCCAACACCCACACTGGATGATCTTCCTGCAAGTGAGAGAGGTGGAGCCACCTACAGTGTGCAAGGAGGTACTGGATCCGGATGGGTGCTTCAGCTTAATACAGCAACAAAAAAAGGATGTGGAATATGGTGGAGCTTTTAAGGAGGGGGGTGGAGGCAGTGGAAGGGGGGGGTTGCATGCAGAAGTCAGAGCTGAAGAGGGGTGAGATGTGAATGGGGGATGCAGAGGTAAGCAGCTGTGGAAGAAGGCTAAACTCTGCACTATGTACGTAGCACACTCCTATACTCTGCACTATGTGGGGGGAGGGTTTAGGGGGTCGTGGTTGAGTTCCTGCACCTATTTTCTGAGAAAAAAAAGCCCTACGAGTATGGACACAGCAAAAAAAAAAAAAAGTGAGAAAAAGAGGGTACAGAAACGAGGACACAATGGGATGGGACATGAATAGGAGTGTACATGTAAAGATACAGGGAAAGAAGAATAAGAGAGCATAGAGACCAGCACATAGAGGTAAGGAACATAATTAGAGTGTAAATGTAAAGACACAGAGCAAGTGGGAAAGGGAGCATGGAGACCAGAACACAACAGGAAGGGAAATGAATAGTGTGTTCATATACAGGGCAAGAAGAAGGTGGGAATATAGTGATCAGGACACAAAGAGTGTACATATATAGGCAGAAGGCATACCCCCCAACTTTTTGAGAAGGGAACGAGAAACACCTATTAGCAAATGTATGTAGGCATAGGGCACACCCCCTGCCACGCCCCCTTAAAGGAGAATTATACAAAAAATAAATAATTAGTGATGACACATGCTTTTTTTTTTACTACTATTATTCCTTTATATTGGTTTTGAAATTTACAAATGCAGCCATTAAGATATTGGATGAAAAGGTTTAGCACAGGGGAAACACTTTTTGAAGGATAAAAAGTGCATTTTATAATATATATATATATATATATATATATATATATATATATATACATATACACACACACACCTACCTATATAGATCAGACCAAAATTAGGGACAAATGAGGAGGAAAGAGGGACATTGCTCCAAATTAGGGACAGTTCCTCAAAATCAGGGACAGTTAGGAGCTATGTAAAGGGAGAAAAGGGAGCGAAGGCACAGTGGGAAGAGGCATGGAGGAAAGCAACGGGCAGGTAGAAGGGGGAAGAGAAAGATGCATCCACATATAAAAGGAGAAACATAGCACTAGATTGTACGCTATCACAAGTTAGAAGGGCTTGTAACCCCCATTGTCTTGAAAATAATCAAATACATTGAAAAGAAAGGAAATAAAAAAACAAAACAAAAAGAAAAAACCCATACAGTAGACATAAAAGTTAATGCAGTGTTTGCTATTGTGCAGATCTGTTCACCCTACCCAATATATTTGATTAAAAACAAAAAAAAAAACACCCTTTCTTACTTACATCATATTGTTTCACCAGTCGGTATATGGGGCAATCTAACTGGCCACAAAATTTTGGTTTCTGGTACACAGCTGGGGCGTCAGGTTCTTGTTCAGTTGCTTGTGAAGTCCCAAGCACAAGAAGCAGACTGAGCAGCTGATACTTGATCTCCATGTCTGTCCTCTGGTTCTCAGATGTCTGAACATGCTGGGCTTCTCTTATATAGAGAGAGGAGGAGAGGGGGGTGTCAGGAAACATGAGGCTTGCTGTAGAATAGGACTCAGATGCAAGTTGTGTAACCTCCCCCAAAAAATGTTAAGTAACAAACTGACATAGTCCTCACGTGCGCTGCAGTCTGGGAAAGTGTGAGCTGTTTTATAACTTGTTATGTTTACAGTATGTATACTCTATACAGTAACAAATTACTCCCTTCACAACCTATACTGGTTACCTTAGAGGTAATGGTTAGTGGCCACTTTTTTTTATCTTTCTTTTTAAATGTTTGCCAGTTTAAAATCTGATCATTTATATCATGTTTATTTGTATAAAATTTTTATTTTAAAAATGATTTCCTAAAATAGCTTTTAATTTCTACCTTTTCACACTCCCGCCGAAGGGGTAAGTATTAAACGCCTTCTTTTCCAGGCCCCATTTTTTACATTTTCTTTTATATGAGGACTGGGTTGCTTAGGACCCCTTTCACACTGGGGCGCTTTGCAGGCGCTACAGCGCTAAAAATAGCGCCTGCAAAGCGCCCTGAAAGAGCCGCTGCTGTGTCTCCAGTGTGAAAGCCCCGAAGGCTTTCACACTGGAGCGGTGCGCTGGCAGGACACTAAGTTGAAGTCAATGGGGCAGCGCGGCTATACCGCCGGCATAGCGGTGCTGCAGCAGCGCTTTGCGGTGGTTTTAACCCTTTCTCGGCCGCTAAAACGACCGTAAAGCGGTGCTAAAAATAGCTCTGTTTTACCGCCGGCGCCCGCACCGCCCCAGTGTTAAAGGGACCTAAAAGAGCTATTCCAAGCAGCTGAAAGAATTTAGTGAGTGAATACTACAATTGGGTCAGAAAGTTCACTCTATTTACCTTAACCGTTTCAGCCCCGGAAGATTTTACCCTCTTCCTGACCAGAGCACTTTTTGCGATTCGGCACTGCGTCGATTTAACTGACAATTGCGTGGTCGTGCGACGTTGCACCCAAACAAAATTGATGTCCTTTTTTCCCCACAAATAGAGCTTTCTTTTGGTGGTATTTGATCACCTCTGCGGTTTTTATTTTTTGTGCTATAAACAAAAAAAGAGTGGCAATTTTGAAAAAAAAAACGCATTTATTTTTTGCTATAATAAATATCCCCCAAAAATATATAAAAAAAACTAATTTTTTTCTCAGTTTAGGCCGATATGTATTCTTCTACATATTTTTGGTAAAAAAAAATCGCAATTAGCGTATATTGATTGGTTTGAGCAAAAGTTATAGCGTCTACCATATAGGGCATAGTTTTATGGCATTTTTATTATATATATATATTTTTTTTATTAGTAATGACGGCAATATGTTTTTTATCATGACTGCGACATTATATCGGACACTATTTTTGGACCATTGTCATTTATACAGTGATCAGTGCTATAAAAATGCACTGATTACTGTGTAAATGATACTGGCAGGGAAGGGGTTAAACACTAGGGGGCGATCAAGGGGTTAAGTGTGTCCTAGAGAGCGATTCTAACTGTGGGGGGGATGGGCTTCCACTCACATGGCAGCGATCACTGCTCCCGATCACAGGGAGCAGTGATATCTGTCATGACACAAGGCAGAACGGGGGAAATGCCTTGTTTACATAGGCATCTCCCCATTCTGAGGTTCCATGACACGATCGCCAGGAGACCGGCGGACACTGAGTCCGCGGGCACGGTCATGCTGTACGCAGTGGGCGCGCGCGCCCGCTTGCCCCGTCAATTAAAGGGGACGTACAGGTACGCCCATTTGCCCACCGCTGCCAATGTATATCGGCATGCAGCGGTCGGCAAGTGGTTAAAGCAACATTGAGCCCTCGTTCACATTGTCATGTGATTTGACATGTTGCATCCTATTGCCAGCAATCGCACTGTTCAAATCGGCGCAATGCCACATCGATTCGAAAAAGTAGTTCCTGTCCTACTTTTGGGATTTTCGGGTGCAACTTGCAAAGACCTCTGTGCATGAACCTGCACAGTCTTATAGGGTTACCACCTCATCCCTTTAAAACTGAACACACATTAATTACACATATTAATTCTGTGACTGATTAAGGTGGTAAATAATTCACTTAGTGCCTTACCTGCATTAAATTAGCTCCAGAACCTGTGTAATTAATATATGTTTGGTTTTAAAGGGATGAGGTGGTAACCCTACACACAGATGTCTTCCAAGTCACACTGACATGCGGCTTTGAAACCTAAAAACAAAAATGGAATATATTGCAGCTTACCAATCCTTCAATGTGGTGGTTGCATGCATTCGTGTGCCCCAAAATACATGGTGACAAAGTATCATGCGTTATTTTTGTTTAAAGAGTCATGGACTTATTCAACACATCTTTCACATACAATCAATGGGCTGCCCTAAACACGATGTGCAGGAACAAACATGTGCTTTGTCTCAGCTGCATAGGTGTGAACAGAGCCTTCAGCTTCCTTCACACGGGCATACTTAAGGATAAGGCTCAGTTCACACTAGGGGCGGCACGACTTGCAGGTCGCCTCACCGAGGCGACCTGCACACGACATCCACGGCGACTTGCAAAACGATTTCTGTATAGAAGTCTATGCAAGTCGCCTCAAGTCGCCCCAAAAGAAGTACAGGAACCTTTTTCTAAGTTGGAGCGACTTGCGTCGCTCCTATTAGAACGGTTCCATTGTACAGAACGGGAGGCGACTTGTCAGGAGACTAGGTCGCCTGACAAGTCACCCCTGTGTGAACCGGCACTTAGGCCCCTTTCACACTTGTGCGACTTTTCCTGCGACTTTGGACATCAGAGTCACATGACAAGTCATATCCCATGATTCCCAATCATAACCATTCATATCTGTGCAACTTCAAGTCGTCCCTGTACTACTTTGGTCCGACATTTATGTGAGTTGAGGTCCATAGACATAGACACATTTTCAGGCATGCTCTGAAAAAATGTCAAAATTGCGCAACTTTCAAGTAGCGGCGGCATGAAAGGAGCCTAAGTAAAAAAATAATAAATGCACATTTTTTTTTGCAGGTAAAAAAATGTGCATTTATTATTTATTCATTTTTATTTTTTGGAGCCTGCAGTGTAAAGCATTGCAGCAGCGATCAGCAGACAGCAGCTGCAGCATTGGGAACATGTTACCTGTTCCACACTAAAAACAGGTGGAACATATAACATGTTCCCAAAGGCGACCTTATCCTTTAAGTGTACACCTGTGTGAGGGCTGTGTTTTACCTGCACAGGATGAATGGGTGTTTTGTGCATCCTCATACAGGCAGTCTCATTTATGTCAATCAGGACTCAGCGGCTATGTCTGTGCAGCCTCTATGTCCCCATTAACATGAAGGGCGTACTCCTAAACATGCTCATGTGACTGAGGCCTAAGGGCTCTTACATATGAAGCTCCACTCAGCAGGGGTCCATGAGTGGGTCCCCTGCTGAATTGGTGCTGAACAGGATGAATGCCAGTTTTTTTACATCCGTGCCTGTTCACATTGTGTCTAGCGGACACATGATAGCTCAATGGGCGACCAGATGTAAACAGACTTGTGTCTGTTTACATCCGGCTACCTCCAATTTGTCATTTTTAGGTCCACAAAAACAGACCTGGATGGACTCAGAGGTTGGCGGGTGTAAACGGACACAAGCCTGTTTATAGAGCAGCATGGAGCTTCTTTCGAACTGGCTTGTTGGAAGGATTATCATTGGTCAGTGCTGCAGCCAGGTGCCTGCATTGCTGATCAGTGTATTCTGACAGTGGAGTAGTCCCAGATGTCAGAATTCAATAACACTTAGAGGAGGATTCCTCTGTCCATTCCTCAAAGAAAAAAAAACTGATCCATGTATTGCCAGCCAAAAATGTAGTAAATTGCATCTTACCAATCTATTAGATGTGGTGGCTGCATTTTTTTTTAGGCTTATTTCCCTCTGTTTCCACCTTATGATTTGGCCAGTAACACACCTCCTGTATTGGTGCCTCCACTCTGGATGAAGGAGCACAGGGGCACCTTTGCACAGCAGTATTGTTAATCAGGGAGGAGGGGAGTGTTAGGTACACTAGCAGATTTAGGTGAGATGCAGCATGGTGATTCACACAGGCAGTTGTAATACAACTTGTAATGAAGGAATGCAGCAACAGTTCACAACAAGCCCCGTGGGACAGCCTCCCAGCCCGGTACACTCACAGTTCAGTGGCATGACAGGAGTAGATTCCATTATAGCATCTGTTGAAAGGGGACCAAGTGTGGTCTGGCCGTCTAGTCCCAATCAGGAGAGTGTCCAGAAGAGATGAGGCTTTACGCTTACCCTCCTCGTCAGCAACCTTTCCCTAGTGCCACTACTGTCCCTGACAGATGGGGTACCCGTCCCTACTCTGTCCACTCCCCAAAGCGTGCCAAAACCTGGGAGCCAGGGCCTTAAATAGGCTGTGCCTGACCCAAGATGGCTGTTTGAGTCACATGGAACGGCAGCATCCAATGATAGCTTCCCCAGTAACCCAGGAAACCATAGAAGAACTTTGTTCCTCCTGAATGCCACTCCAACAACAGTGCACCACCTGCTGTGGAGAAAATAGACTGAACTTGCCAACACAATAACATACTAAAGCTGAACTCCAGCTATTATTTATAAGCAGTTACAGCAAACAGTTTTTCCTTCTTTTGGGATTAAAAATAAATAAACGCTTATCGTTGCAAGCATCCATATCAGTGGTAAATGGTTTGTCTCAACTCTGTAAGTGCATCTACAGAACAGCTTGTTCTTTTGAAAAACAACAGGCCTACTCTTGCTGTGTTACAGTCTTCTTTCCTCTTCTCTTCGGCATCTAACCATCTGGAATAGTTGAGGATTCATCTGACCCCCCAATATTCGGATTTGTACATAGCAACTATATCCCTACCATTCGCAATCTAAAGACCCTAATGTCTACTCTGTCTCATATCCCCAGCTCCTGGTTAGGCAAAATCAGTTCAGTTAAAATGATGATCCTGCCTAAACTTGTATACCTCTTTCGTACCTGCTTGTCCCAGTTGCTTCATTTGCCCCAAGGTCCTTCCAGAATTAGGTGATGTCCTTTGTCTGGTACTCTCACAGACCACATATTTTGAGGTCCACTATGTACAACCCCTGGCAAAAATGATGGAATCACCAGTCCCTGAGGATGTTCCTTCAGTTGTTTATTGTTGTAGAAAAAAAGCAGATCACAGACATGGCCAAAAACTAAAGGCATTTCAAATGGCAACTTTCTGGCTTTAAGAAACACTAAAAGAAATCAAGAAAAATAATTGTGGTGGCCAGTAACAGTTAGATTTATAGAACAAGCACAGGGAATAAATTATGGAATCACTCAACTCTGAGGAAAAAATTATGGAATCACCCTGTAAATTTTAATTACAAACACTAACACCTGCATCAGATTAAATCTGCTTGTTAGTATGTAGGTAAAGAGGGTAAATCATCACGCAGTGTTGCACAAGATGTTGGTTGTTCACAGTCGAACATCAAAGTGTCAAGACAGAAAACTTAAAGCAATATGCCTTGAAAACAGAAAATGTACAACAAAACAAATGGGAGGAAACTGCCATTTTCAGTGGAAAAAGCTTCCAAGCACTGCCCACTGCATTATTCAGATATACCCAACTTTGCCTCTGTATGCACTTCCCTCATATGTGAAAAAATCCCCCCCCATCTGACTGTCTTTGAACACATTTGCCGTCACACGCCAGTAGTGGCCAAACTGCCTTCTATACTTTACTTGCATCTTAACCATCTTTCTTCTCCTGCTAGGCACACCTACATGGTAAGCTGGAAGGTAGATCAAAAACCTCACAAAACGAAGGAAGAATGGTCCTACACTTGGTCCACCACCGCAACTTGCACTATTAATGTCACAACTCTTGAGTCAGCTTATAAGGTCTTAACCAGGTGGTACATGGTACCTACCAGACTTGCTCACATGTAGTGGACCTGCCCAATGTTAGGTAGTTTTTGGTCCAAAGTGTTTGCCCTGCTCTACAAATTATTTGGGGTTCATCTATCCAGAGATCCATAGGTTTGCTCTCCTACATTTAAAATCTCCAAATCTCACTAAAAATCAAGTCAAACGGGCTTACTATATACTCCTAGTCTCCAATCGCTAAAGCTTGGAAGAAGCAGTTCACTTGTTTCTCCAAAGTCGAAACCAGGCTAGATGGCTTTTATATCAACGGACATCTGACTAGCACCCTTACTAACAAGATTTAACAAGATCTGGAACCCTTGGGTCACCTGTCGCTACCCTCACCTTATTTCGTGACATTTGACCCTCTTTGCCCTTTTTTTTACTGCCTCTATGCTGCAAGAAGACCCCCGCACCTGGTCCCCCACCTTCTTCCCCTTCTCTCTCTCTCTCTCCTCTAGTATGGGCTTTACTCTTTCTTTCCTTCCTCCATTCTTTGTCCTATTTTCTCTGTCTTCTCTTCTTCTCTAATCTGTCCACGCATGTGATAGAACATATAGCATCAAGATCCTTTGTCCTGATTTGATATCTTTGGAACTGGTCCAGGGTGCGCTCTAGAAACGACATAACATCTTTACCTTTTGTTCCATTGTAATTATTGGACATATGTTTGACATAATATTTATCACTGAATTCACTTGTTCTTTTACGTACCTACAACACAGATTGTTTAATCTGTACAATTTGTTTAAATCAATAAATAAAGTGAAATAGAAAATCAATTGTTTCCCCAATTCATACTAGAGTTCTTCTATGGATTATTTGCAAAGATGATTTTTCATTGAATGTGTTCATAAAGTTAATATGTAAATATCTACACATAAATATATGTTTAGTAGGGAAATTAAAATGAGGGACCAAATCTAAAAATGTGCTTGAACAATACAGCAAAAAGTGAGGAGTTTACGATGTGCTGAACCCAGAACCTGTAAGTAGCTGGGATTTAGACAGTAGGAGCAGGCCTTTTTATATGTGAGTGGAGTACATTTCAATACCTAATAAAGCAATTTTTATATTTACTACACTATGTGAAATATTTATTTTTGCTTTTATGTATGATGTTTTATTCACTGGAGCTGGTGATGTTTTAGTCTTAACTGAGAGTGGAACATACACTACTGTGCATCCCTTTCTTTTCCAGCTTGAGTTATGCAGAGTGGTCGTACGGGGCCTTTGAGACACATCAGCATTTTGATTTTGAGACACTTTTTCTAGTTAGCTTAGTAGTCCGTTTCTTCACATGGAATGCACAGTGTCAGGTTTCCATTCGGAAAAAAGTCCTTCCTGTCGAGGTGGTGGTGCACGACATTCTGGGTGAGGTTGGGAAGATTCAGGGTCTTGAGAAGGACAGGGGGCGGCCGGGGACCTGGACAAAGGCATGGAGGAATGTCAGGTCTCCGTAGCTGCTTTTTGTCAGTCTCTGGGTGTGCGGCTTTCTATCTGTCCTTTCACATCCCCTAGATTTTTATATAAGATTGTATTTTTGGAAAAAGGCTGCATGCATGGGTTACATGTGTAACGGTTTCTTAGCCTGAGGGTGTTTTAGGTGGAGGTTATGGCTTTGTTTAGGTTGGTATATTTAGTTTTCTTTATGTTTTTGCTATGCTGATGTAAGCTATTTGTTTATATATATATTTATTTTGTATATATGTTTTTATTATGTTTGTAAGATTTTTAATAAACAAAAATTTACACTACTGTGCAAAAGTTTTAAGCATGTCTATAAAAAAAAAATGCTGTAAATTAAAGAAGTTGTGAAGTGTTCCAGACTTCCACTCCAGGTATGCAACTGGCTATGTGAATGACTGTGTGACTTAATTTGATTATCCTTTAGTTGGGGGGGGGGGGGGGGGGGCAGAGCACCACCTTTGTGAAATTGGTTTTTCGCAGTTTGGGATGTCTGGAGCTGCATGAAAAGAATTTTAGCATTGACTCTAGCTCTGAATAAGAACAAAAATTAAAGTCAACTGAGATGCTAATAGTCAACATTTTAACAATATTTTACAAAACAGTATCTTGTAAAGTTTTAGAAACTATTATTAATATTATTATACAAGAATTATATAGCGCCAACAGTTTGCGCAGCACTTTACAACATGAGGGAACATTACAACATACAGTTACAATACAATTCAATAAATCTGAAAGTGTTTCTTTATACATTGGATTATTTTAATTAAAAATGTGGTAAGATATTTAGAAAGAGTATTTCCTACTTAATGCAGGGGCACTAAAGGGTGTGTATTTCATACCCCCGAACTCTCTTCTGTTCTCCTATTAAATGGTAGTCAACACAATCACAATGAGCTTGTTGTGAACTTGCCAGGACAGAAAAGAAGCAAAACTTTCTTTCAGTATGTCAGCAGAATCGCAGACAAGCTCGAACACAAGCAAGAATGTCACCTCTTCTGTGTACTTTGAAAAGCAACAGGCAGCACAAACGTGACTGAAATCTGTAGTGTTCTAGTTTGCATCAAACTGCATGAAAAGATTTACTTGCAGAAATAGGGGAATCAAACTGAATCTTCAGCTCCTCAAATTAAAGAGGTGGATGTGTATACTGTATTTGCATATCCCCATGGATTAGGTATCTTCTCTCATTTGTAAAGATTTTAGTGTTTGCAAGTGATATCTTTTGTGAAAAGCTTTAAAATGACCAACAAGTTGCGAAATTCCTTTGAAAAGAAGCGGTCAAAGGTTTGCAAAGGCACATAGAGTCCATGTACTCCATTTGCAAAAAGGCTGTGCGTTGGTTCTGGGGATAAGTGCAATTCCCAGACTCCTCTAATGCCGAGGGAAAAAGTGTAAACCCTCAGGCTCTCCTAATACTTAAAAAAACAAAGAAAAGAGGGAATACCTAGTGCTTTACCTTCTGACACCACTGAATGGTTAAAAATGTTTTAACCACTTCAATACTTTCACCCCCTCCCTGCCCAGGCCAATTTTCAGCTTTCAGTGCTGTCACACTTTGAATGACAATTGCGCGGTCACGCAACACTATACCCAAACTAAACTTTTTGCAATTTTTTTGAGGCAGATAAAGTTTTTTTTTGGTGGTATTTAATCACAACTCAGTTTTTTTTTTACTTTTTGCTAAACAAATGAAAAAAGACAATCATTTTGAAAAAAAAGTTTTAGTTTGTTACAAAATTTTGTAAATAAGTAACTTTTCTCCTGCACTAATGTGAGCTTATAGGCTACACTGATGGGCAGCACTGATTGACATCACCGGTGGGCACTGGCAGGCATCACTAATGGGGCTGCACTGATAATCAATGCACGAATTATCAGCGCAAACCCCCCCGTCAGGAGAGACGCTTATCAGCTCTTCTCTACTCTCGCCCTGTCAATGCAAGTAGAGGAATGCAGACAACCGACACTTCCTTTATACGCTGTGATCACCTTTGTCCTAGACACTAAAGCATCCTGTATGGCCCGACTACTTCTTGCTTGCTGATGCTGTGCTTGTTGATTACATTTCATTGTGCAAGCCAACCAGTCTGACTAGACCAACAGAATCTCTATCTGGC
This sequence comes from Lithobates clamitans, assembly GCA_037952925.1. Taxonomy (NCBI): domain Eukaryota; kingdom Metazoa; phylum Chordata; class Amphibia; order Anura; family Ranidae; genus Lithobates; species Lithobates clamitans. The sequence continues at coordinate 3,861,540 of JBBGZY010000294.1, forward strand.
TTATTCTAAACTTCAGCAGTCCTTAGCATGGATGGTAATGTATAAAGACAACCACTAGAGTAAATATTTATTAGATTGTATGCTCTTCTGAGCAGGGCCCTCTTAATCCTATTGTATTGTATTGTATTATAACTGTATTGTCTCCCTTTTTATATTGTAAAGCGCTGCGTAAACTGTTGGCGCTATATAAATCCTGAATAATAATAATAATATTTACAGGTTATATCTGCATGTAATTACCCTTCTACTTGCTCCCCTTGCTACCCAGATCCACCAGCATCCATCCTAAAATTCCTGTGTAAGTTTTGTCTTGCTGTGCAGGGACAGTGCTAGGGCCAGCCAGTTACCAACCCCTAAGGCACCAAATGCTGCATTGTGTGGAGGCAAGGGAAGTGTTACATGTTCCCTCATACCCATTGATATTTACCGGGCACTATTAAAATCAGGCTTCCAGTAAAATGAGAAGTGGAAGTGGATGGAGGGTAAGTACATGCTATCTCTAACCACAGAGAAAATTATATTTAGCCTAGTTTGGGAAAAATACCTAGTGAAAATGTACCTTAGTTTTCTGCATTTTTTACAGTACAAACTGTAATTATAATGGAAAACAATTGTTTGTTTTGGTTGTAACTAAGACTTGCATGGTGAGGATTGTGTTTAAATACTGTATTTTGCACTTTTCAATACAAGATACAGTGTATTCCTTTCTATATTAGTGTTCAGGATGGTAGATATTGCTGTGCCATGCAGTACTGAGGCCCTGAGTTTCCTTTCCACCAGGATCCACTTTTCTGTTGAATTTGTATATTCCCCTCCTGTCTCTTCTTCAGTGTGCTCTCCATATCCCAATTAAAAAAAAAAGGTTTTATAATTAACTGGTTTGACTTATGTGTAAGACAAGGGTCAGATTCCCCATTGGGCACATAGGCAGTAAGAATGAGCTAATAGTCGGGCCAAACCGATCCCTATTAGTGGTGGCCATGGAATTTCTCACCTCACAGCTACACAGAACAAAGGAGTGAGGATGCGGGTGACATAATTGACCTAATATGACCACAATATTTGATCAATGACAATCTCCAGTTATGGCCATATGGCCATATTCGGTTAATGTCAGCAGCATCTCAGCCCATTTGTTATGTGCCACTGCAGTGTGCAGCTTCTAGCAAAAGAAGCTCAGCATTAGCAATCCACATTGCTCTTATAGCAGGTGTACTTTAACTATGACAACCAAAGTATGGGGTTTGCGTCACTAACATTACTGTAAGACCTTAATAATAAAAATTGGAAAATATACTGTAAAAGGTATGCCACACTGCAGCCAATCAGACCCCTGCCTTTGGGTTATGTTGCTTGCTCTGAGCTTTTTCTTTCATACTCAAAACCTTTTACATTACTAAACAGGGTATGATGGAGCTCTATCCATTTTATTTTTGGGTGGATAAGATTTAGAATACTCATTTGGCTCTTTTTGTTGCGTCTCCACCACTAGAAAAATGTATTTCCTTTCTTCATGCCACCATTGATGGGACACAACAGAGCACAGGTTCAACCCCTTCCCCATCGTGTTTTCTTTGCAACCTGTGTCCTCATTGGGGAATGGCATGCTCTTTAACTATAAAAAAAACATTCAATAGTCTGAGAGAGTAGATACTAGTTTTATTAAAGGAAGAAGACTCACAAACATGAAAGTGGAGTTAACGTGCAAATCTGTAGTTAGAAATACAGTACTTTGAAATCGCGCACACACACACAAATGCTAAAACAACTGCATTTTTGCAAAGACAAACACATGATTTACAAAGTTTCACACCAAGCTTGCTCGATGTCCCATTCACCAGGTTGTGCGGAGAGCAAGGATATGACAGCCACACTCCTACAGATAGTCCACTGCAGCGTTGGGAAAGGGTTTGCTCTGTGCCACTGTGTTGCAGCTACTAAACTGCTTTTATTACAGTACTTCACACTCTAAATGGGCCTTTTCTAATGGCTTTTTTAATACTCTATGCACCATTCTACTCCTGGAGGTACAGTACTTTAATCCTTACCATTTAAGGTCACATATCTACTCTGCATAGGGATAATGTCCTTCATTATTAAGCCTTGTATATCCAAACTATCCCCATTGCCACTTATTTTTTTTATCAAGTAGGCCTATTCAGTAAGACAGTGCAAAAGAGTAGTGATGATGTGCAACAGTGTAGTAAACACTAGCAACAAATCCAAAATGATTTATAATTGAACCACAGCTGACGGCAATGTGATTGCGCCTATGGGTCACTGTTTTCTGCACAATGCCTCTATTCTCTGCATTGCCTCACTGAAAAAAAGTCCAGAGGTGTTCAAAATCTAAAACCTGAATAAAAAATAAAATAAACTATTAATACTATGGGGTTGATTTACTAAAGGCAAATGCACTTTGCACTACAAGTGCACTTGGAAGTGCAGTCGCTTTAGATCTGAGGGGAAGATCTGAAATGAGGGGAAGCTCTGCTGATTTTATCATCCAATCGAGTACAAGCAAAAATGCTGTTTTTTATTTTCCTTGCATGTCCCCCTCAAATCTACAGCGACTGCACTTCAAGGTGCACTTATAGTGCAAAGTAGATTTTCCTTTAGTAAATAAACCCCTATATGACTTAAAACAATATGATACAACAGTACTACATGAGTCAATGTGAAATGCAGAACAAGAAGCATCTCACGTGTGCTTCCTATTTGTTCATACAGGATAAAAAGAAACAATTTAAAAACAGTGTATATAATGAGCACAAATACTAGCTAAGGTTCATTAATATTCAATGGATTACAAGTGGTTCAATCCTGTATGACTTAACATGAAAAGGTTTTGTGTTCTCTATGAAAGAAACAGCAGTGACTGCCCTTGCTTCCTCAGTTACATATATTGGTAGCACTGCCTATGACTTAAAGATGACCTTAGTATTGTCTTGCCAATGTCAGGGCTCTGGCCTAATTATATAGCCAGGCTTGGAATAAAGATCAAATCCTAACATTGTGAGCAGCTAAACTGCAGAGAGTCAGTGTTGGATAATACAATCAGGATGTTTTCCCAATGACAAGGCTATGCTCTGATGGGAAAAGCAATCACAACTGGTGAACAAACACTAATCCTGAGCCAACCAAACTACCAGCAGAGAACAGTGAGCACATGCACCTCCATATATCTATTCCCTGGGTATGTTGGGTGGAGGAATCTTCACAGCGGAGGGCTCGACTCCCCAGATTTCAGTGGCGTATTCACTAATTGTCCTGTCACTGGAGAACTTGCCAGAGCAAGCAATATTCTTGATGACTTTCTTGGTCCATTCCCTGAGATTCTGCAAAAGAGAGACATCAACATGTTTCAGAAGGCAACATACAGTACAATATATATATATATATATATATATATATATATATATATATATATATATATATATATATATATATTATTATTATTATACAGTATTTATATAGCGCCAACAGTTTACGTAGCGCTTTACAACTTGAGGGTAGACAGTACAAATACAATACAATTTGATACAGTAGGAATCAGAGGGCCCTGCTCCTTAGAGCTTACAATCTATATATATATATACACACACAAACAAACATTGAGGGAAAAGAGTATTTGATCCCCTGCTGAGCTACTAGCCAGGCCTTAAAGTGGTTGTAAACCCTTACAGACCACTTTTACCTACAGGTAAGCCTAGATTAAGGCTTACCTGTAGGTGCAAGAACTATCTCCTAAACCTACACAGGCACCGATGTCTAACGGCGCATGCAACGTAGACAGCAGCGCGCAGGCGCACTGAGCGTGCCATTTCTAACGGCGTTCGTGCCGTTAGTGGCGGTTTCCTCGCGCATGCGCAGGAGTGACGTCATCGCGGCTCCGGCCAATCACAGCGCCGGAGCCGCAATACCCGGAAGGAAGATGGACGCTTTGTGGAAGAGGAGACAGCAGTGACATCGCAGGCTCCTGTGTCAGGAAGTCACACATAATGGGCTACTATGCCATGCATAGTAGCCCATTATGCTTTACCTTTGCAGGGAAACAAAGAGGAAGTAAAACTCATCAGGGTTTACTTCCTCTTTAAGAGTTACCCGCCTCCAGTTGCCCCACCCGACCCCTACCCTGCCCCTAAACATGCCCACATAAATTATCTCATGAACTGACACGTAAATGTTTTATGCAGAATTAAGTTACAAAAATAAAATATTAACAACTTTATCAGTGCCCATCAGTGCAGCCTCACCTATGCCCAACAATGCAGCCTACCTGTGTCCATCAATGCAGCCTACCTGTGCAGGGGAAGAGAGGAGAGGAAAAGGATTGCCGGCCAGATCATAAGAGCGCAGAGGAATATCGCTGTAACAGCTTTCATTTGAATTGCAGAGTGTTTCCGCCGCTCGCCGTCACATACAGCCCCGCCTCCTGGCCCGGGTACTTTGTTATACGTCACCTATTGGCATTGAATGGGAGATCTGTCGGGCCAGGAGGCGGGGCTGTGTGTGATAGCGAGTGGGAGGAACACTCTGCAATTCTAATGAAAGCTGTTACAGCAATGTTCCTCAGCGCTCTTATAATCTGGCCGCCTGCTCTCCTCTCTCTTCCCCGGGACGATCACTCGGCGAACAGTTCCCATTCAACCCTGATCACCCCCCCCCACTCCGAGGCAGCCCACGCTCACCAGCCCTTATTTTCCACTCGCAAAATGCGAGTAAGAGAGTGGATAATTTGAGGGCTGGTCTATAATTTTAATGGTAGGTTTATTTTAACAGTGAGAGACAGAAAAACAACAAAAATACCCATAAAAACGAATTTTAAAAAAGTGATTTGCATTTTAATGAGCAAAATAAGTATTTGAGCCCCTAAAAATCAGCAATATTACTGGCTCCCAGGTGATTTCGATACAGATAACAAGCTGAGATTAGGAGCATTCTCTTAATGTATAAAAGACACCTGTTCACAGAAGCAATCAGAGTCCAATCTCTCCACCATGGCCAAGACCAAAGAGCTGTCCAAGGATATCAGGGACAAGATTGTAGACCTACACAATGCTGGAACGGTCTACAGGACCACCACTGCTTGGTGAGAGGGTGACAACCATTGGTGCGATTATTCACAAATAGAAGAAACACAAAATAACTGTCAATCTCCCTGCAAGATCTCACCTAGTGGAGTATCAATGATCATGAGAACAGTGAAGAATCAGCCCAGAACTACACGGGAGAATCTTGTCAATTAACTCAAGGCATCTGGGACCATAGTCACCAATCAAATAGTTGGCAACACACTACATGGTGAAGGACTGAAATCCTGCGTGCCCGCAAGGTCCCCCTGCTCAAGAAAGCACACGTACTGGCCCGTCTGAAGTTTGCAAATGAACGTCTGAATGATTTGGAGGTGAACTGGGTGAAAGTATTGTGAGCAAATGAGACCAAAATCGAGCTCTTTGGCATCAACTCAACTTGTCGTGTTTGGAGGAGGAAAAATGCTGCATATGACCCCAAGAACACCATCCCCACCATCAAACATGGAGGTGAAAACATTATGCACCCGTTTTTCTACTAAGGGGACAGGACAACTTCACCGCATCAAAGGGACGATGGACGGGGCCATGTACTGTCAAATCTTGGGTGAGAACCTCTTTCCCTCAGCCAGGGCATTGAAAATGGGTTGTGGATGGGTTTTCCAGCATGACAATGACCAAAAAGAAAAAAAACGCGAAGGCAACAAAGGAGTGGCTCAAGAAGAAGCACATTAAAAAGGTCCTGGCGTGGCTTGGCCAGTCTTCAGACCTTAATCCCATAAAAAAATCGAGTTACTAAATGTCAGCCTCAAAACCTTAAGACTTAGAGAGGATCTGCAAAGAGAGGTGGGACAAAATCCCTCTTGAGATGTGTGCAAACCTGGTGGCCAACTACAAGAAACGTCTGACCTCTGATTGCAAAAAAGGGTTTTGCCATCAAGTACTAAGTCATGTTTTGCGAAGGCGTCAAATAATTATTTCACTCATTAAAATGCAAATCAATTTATAACTCTTTTTAAATGCATTTTTCTGGATATTTTTATTGTTATTCTGTCTCTCACTGTTAAAATATAGACTGATTTCTTTGTCAGCGGGCAAACGTACAAAATTGGCAGGGGGTGAAATAATTGTTTCCCTCAATGTACATGCATAAACACAGCAGGTAAAAGAAGTATTGAACACGTCACCATTTTTCTAGGTAAATATATTTCTAAAGGTGCTATTGACATAAAATTTTCACCACATATAAATCGGTAACAGCCCATGCAATCCATACATACAAAAGAAACCAAAAAACAAATAAGTACAGAAATGTAGTTATGAGTAATAAAATGGAATGACACTGAGAAAGAGTATTGAACGCGCTAGCTGAAATCTATTGAATACTTTGTACAAAATCCTTTGTCGGTAATGACAGCTTCAAGACGCCTCCTTTATGGAGGAACTAGTCGCATGCATTGCTCAGGTGTGATTTTGGCCCATTCTTCCACACAGTCTTCAAATCTTGAAGGTTTAGTGGGCCTCTTCTATGAACTCTGATCTTTAGTTCTTTCCATAGATTTTCGATTGGATTCAAGTCAGGTGATTGGCTGGGCCATTCTAGCAGCTTTATTTTCTTTCTTTGAAACCAAGTTTTCTTGGCTTTGTGTTTGGGATCATTGCCTTGCTGAAATGTCCACCCTCATCATCCTGGTAGATGGCAGCAGATTTTTATCAAGAATGTCTTGATATGTTTTTCCATTAATCCTTAATTTAATGATATGAAGTTTGCCAGAACCGTTATGCTGAAAAACAGCCACACACCATGATGTTCCCCATCTCTAAAACTTCACAGTTGGTATGGTGTTTTTGGGGTGATGTGCAGTGTCATTTGACCTCCAAACATGGTGTGTATTATGGCACCCAAAGAAGTTCAATTGTGGTCTCATCTGACCAGACTATATTCTCCTAGTATTTCACAGTTTTCTCTAAATGTTGTGCAGCAAACTTTAAACAAGCTTCAACATGCTTTTTATTCAGCAATGGTGAGTATGCATACAGACCATGGCAGTTGAGTGCACTACTTAGTATTTTCGTTGAAACAATTGTATCTAATAATTCCAGGTCTTTCTGAAGCTCTCCATAAGTGGTCCTTGGCTCTTGGACAACTCTTCTGATAATTATTTTCACTCCTCTGTTGGAAATCTTGCGAGGAGTACCTGGTCGTGGCTGGTTTATGGTGAAGTTCTTTCCACTACCAGATTATGGCCCCAACAGTGCTCACTGGAACATTCAGGCCACATGTACACTGCTGCTGATAAACAGACATTTAGGAGCAGTTGGGCATTTCAAATGCCAAGTGCTTGTAAACTCGTGTAAAAGCTGTAACCTGAGTTTAGGCACGTTTTCATTTATAAGCATTCTTAAAAGAGGAACATGTGAGATATGGGAAAACACAATTTTCACCACATGCTGTTGCCTGCAAGGAAAGGGGGGGGGGACAGAGAAAGAGAAAGGCAGAGAAAAAGACAGGCACACAGAGAGCGAGGGGCAGGCAAAGAGAAAGAGAGAGAGAAAGATAGGCACAAAGAGACAGAGAGGCACTAAGAGAGAGGCATAAAGAGAGGGAGAGAGGCACAAGGAGAGAGAGAAAGACAGAGAAAATAGAAAGGGGCACAAAGAGAGAGAGGGGGCACAAAGAGAGAGAGGGAGGAAAAACGAGAGAGAGACACAGGCACAGAGAGAGAGGCACAGAGAGAGGCAAAAAACGAGAGACACAGGCATGGAGAGAGAGAGAGGCACACAGAGAGAAGGAGAGCGAGGCACGGAGATTGGGGCAGAGAGGAGGAGAGAGAGGCGCAGAAAGAGAGGCACAGAGAGAGGGGGGAACAGAGAGAGGCACAGAGAGAGAGACACACACAGAGAGAGGCACAGGCACGGAGAGAGAGAGAAAAGGGAACAGAGAGAGAGAGAGAGAAAAGGGAACAGAGAGAGAGAGGGGGCAGAGAGAGAGGCACAAAGAGAGAGAGGGGGGGGCAGAGAGGGAGACAGGAACAGAGAGAGAGAGGCACATAGAGAAAGAGAGGTACAGAGAGAGGGAGATAGAGAGAGGCACAGAGAGAGATAGAGGCAGGCACAGAGAGAGATAGAGGCAGGCACAGAGAGAGAGGGGGCATGGAGAGAGAGAGAGGGGGGGACAGAGAGAGAGAGAGACAGGAACAGAGAGAGGGGGCATACAGAGAGGGAGGGAGAGAGAGATAGACAGGAACACAGAGGGAAAGGGGGGGGCAGAGAGAGAGACAGAGAGGAACACACAAAGAGAGAGAGAGAAGCTGGAACAGAGAGAGAGAGGGGGGCAGAGAGAAGGGGAACACAGAGAGAGACAGGAACAGAGAGAGAGAGAGAGAGGGGAACAGAGAGAGACAGAGACAGGAACACAAAGAGAGAGAGAGGGAGGAACAGAGAGAGAGACAGGAACACACAGAGAGAGAAAGAGAGAGACAGGAACACAGAGAGAGAGAGAGAGAGAGAGAGACAGGGACAGGAACAGAGAGAGACAGGGACAGGAACAGAGAGAGACAGGGACAGGAACAGAGAGAGACAGGGACAGGAACAGAGAGAGACAGGGACAGGAACAGAGAGAGAGACAGGAACAGGAACAGAGAGAGAGAGACAGGAACAGAGAGAGAGACAGGAACAGAGAGACAGGAACAGAGAGAGAGGCACAGAGAGAGAGATAGAGGCAGGCACAGAGAGAGAGGGGGCATAGAGAGAGAGAGAGGGGGGACAGAGAGAGAGAGAGACAGGAACAGAGAGAGTGAGGCACAGAGAGAGGGGGCATACAGAGAGGGAGGGAGAGAGAGATAGGAACACAGAGGGAGAGGGGGGCACAAAGAGGGGGGGCAGAGAGAGAGACAGAGAGGAACACACAAAGAGAGAGAGGGGGGCAGAGAGAGGGGGAACACAGAGAAAGAGAGACAGGAACAGAGAGAGAGAGGGGGGCACGGAGAGAGAGGGGAACAGAGAGAGAGATTGAGACAGGGAGGGGGCAGAGAGAGACAGGAACAGAGAGAGAGGGGGAGAGAGAGAGACAGGAACAGAGAGAGAGAGAGGAACAGAGGGAGAGAGAGAGAGAGACAGGAACAGAGGGAGAGAGAGAGGGGGGAGAAGAGAGAGGGTACAAAGAGGGAGAGGCAGAGGGAGGGAGAGGGGGCAGAGAGAGAGAAAGGCACAGAGAGAGAGGGGCACAGAGAGAGAGAGAGAGGGGGGCACAGAGAGAGAGAGAGAGAGAGAGAGAGGGGCACAGAGAGAGAAAGAGAGGGGCACAGAGAGAGAAAGAGAGGGGCACAGAGAGAGGGGCACAGAGAGAGAGAGGGGCACAGAGAGAGAGAGGGGCAGAGAGAGAGAGGGAGGGGCACAGAGAGAGAGAGAGAGGGGCACAGAGAGAGAGGGGGGCACAGAGAGAGAGGGGGGGGCACAGAGAGAGAGAGAGAGAGGGGCACAGAGAGAGAGAGAGAGAGGGGCACAGAGAGAGAGAGAGGGGGGCACAGAGAGAGAGGCACAGAGAGAGAGAGAGAGAGAGAGAGAGAGAAGCACACAGAGGGAGGGGAACCCAGAGGGAGGGGCACACGGAGAGAGGGGGGCACACAGAGAGAGAGGGGCACACGGAGAGAGAGGGGCACACAGAGAGAGAGGGGCACACAGAGAGAGAGGGGCACACAGAGAGAGAGGGGCACAGAGAGAGAGAGGGGCACACAGAGAGAGAGGGGAACAGAGAGAGAGAGAGAGGGGGCAGAGAGAGAGTCACACACAGACAGGAGCACACAAAGAAATATATAGGAACAGAGAGAGAGAGAGAGAGAGAGGAACACAGAGAGAGAGCAAGAGAGGCACAGAGAGAGAGAGAGAGGGTGAGAGAGGCACAAAGAAAGAGAGAGGAGGCACACAGAGAGAGAGAGATTGAGAGAGGGAGGGAAGCAGAGGGATTGAGAGAGGGAGGGGGCAGAGGGATTTAGAGAAGGAGGGGGCAGAGAAATAGAGAGGCACACAGAGAGCGAGGTACAGAGAGAGAGAGAGAGGGCACATAGAGAGACAGACAGGAACACAAAAAGAGAGAGAGAGGGGGGACAGAGAGTGGGAGAAACACAGAGAGAGAAAGAGAGAGAGACAGGAACAGAGAGAGAGAATGGGGCAGAGAGAGAGACAGGAACAGAGAGAGACAGGAACACAGAGAGAGAGAGAGAGACAGGAACAGAGAGAGACAGGGACAGGAACAGAGAGAGAGAGACAGGAACACGGAGAGAGAGAGGAACAGAGGGATAGAGAGGAACAGAGAGATAGAGAGAGACAGGAACACAGAGAGAGACACAGGGACCGAGAGAGAGAGACAGGAACGGAGAGAGAGAGAAGGGGGCAGAGAGAGAGAGACAGGAACACAGAGAGAGAGACAGAAAAACAGAGAGAGAGAGAGAGAGACACAGGAACACAGAGAGAGACAGGAACAGAGAGAGAGGGGCAGAGAGAGAGAGAGAGGGACGTGGGACGTCTGCCTTTATAACAGGGATCTCAAACTGGCGGCCCTCCAGCTGTTGCGAAACTACAATTCCCATCATGCCTCTGCCTGTGGGAGTCATGCTTGTAACTGTCAGCCTTGCAATGCCTCATGGGACTTGTAGTTTCGCAACAGCTGGAGGGCCGCCAGTTTGAGACCCCTGCTTTATAAGCACATGAACTTTAATGGCATCTCAGTCTTAGTCTGTAGGGTTCAATATTGAGTTGGCTCACTCTTTACAGCTATAACAGCTTCAACTCTTCTGGGAAGGCTGTCCACAAGGTTTAGGAGTGTGTCTATGGGAAAGCTTGACCATTCTTCCAGAAGTGAAATTTGTGAGGTCAGGCACTGATGTTGGACGAGAAGGCCTGGCTTGCAGGTCTCCGCTCCAATTAATCTCAAAGGTGTTCTACTGGGTTGAGGTCAGGACTCTGTGCAGGTCAAGTTCCTCCACCCCAAACTTTCTCATCCATGTCTTTATGGACCTTGCTTTGTGCACTGGTCAAAATCATTTGGTGGAGGGGGATTATGGTGTGGGGTTGTTTTGCAGGGGTTGGGCTTGCCCCTTAGTTCCAGTGAAGGGAACTCTTAAAGTGGTTGTAAACCCCATTCATGAAATTTGACCCAAGCACATCCGTAGTGTTTACTTATCTCTCTGGAAAGCTCTAAGTCCCGTTTTTCTGTTGCTCCGTTCCTCTGTTATCAGCAGTCACTTCTGAAAAGTTCTTAGACACTAAATAACAGCAGCTGAAAATTTGTGTCGGGGAGGGAGCTTAGAGGTACATAAGCAGAGAGATTGTTTATTCATAATACAGCACTCATGTTCCTTCGTTCCTCTGCCTATGTGGAGTAGGGGTGTGTTCCATTTTCTTCAATCAACTCTCACACAGTGTAAGCCCAGACTCCACACCCACCCCTCTGTGCTGCTGAAACAGGAAGAAAGATTTTTAACATGATCTACACTTTCCAAAGAGTGTAAAAAGGAAAATACAGCGACTATACAAGTAAAACAAAGTAGGGAGATTTGTTTCATCCCTGTGTATCATCTCAGGCTGTTCACTTCACTGGGTATAGGAGAGGGTTTACAACCACTTTAAGGCATCAGCATACCAAGACAATTTGATGTGACAAATATGCAAAAAAAAAAATCAGGAAGGGGGCAAATACTTTTTCACAGCATTGTATATCCATAAGGTGAGGACAATTTTCAGCAAATCTACAGGCAAGCTCTCTGTGCACAATGTCTGATGCACCCGAAAGTCTTTTTTGATTAAAAATTTACTTGGCAACATTTTTTTTCAGTAGGTCGCAAGTCCAACATGCAGAATATAACACATGTTCATAGTCAATTTGAACACGCATACAAGGGCCAATTAACCTACCAGCATGTCTTTAGAAAGTCGCAAAAAAAACAAGGAACTTGGGAGGAAACCCATGCAAAGTCCATGCAAATAGTGTCTTGAATGAGCTTTGAATCAAAGACTCTGGTGCTGCAAGGCAAAACAGCTAACCACTAAGCCACTGTGCTGCCTGCAAATAAACATGGGTGTAATTAAATGCTGCTGTCTTACCATATATAATTGGTCCACTTTCCCTTGGCATTTAATGTAAGCTTCATAATCTGCAAACACCTTAAACCTATAAAAAGCAGAATGCATACAGTAAACATACTTTATAAAAATGTTATAAATAACTTGCATTTAGGATAGCGACCCCAGGCCTGGTAGGACCACCATTCTATATACACCTTTTAATATTTATTTCTTTTGCAAAGCTGATCGATGGTTGTGAGCGATTACATGCATTTCTCAAGCAGGAAAATAAGGGTACGTGCCAGGGGGAGAGGGCTTCTCCTTCTCTCCCCTTTCCCTCTCATTTTTCATGTCTTTTATTTTGGGGTTTTATGTTATGTTTTGGACCCACGTGTTTATCTAGACCATGCTATTTGGTGGAAAGTAGTAACTTCACCACTACTAAGTTCACTTTTTTATAATGGTTGATGCCCAGTCTCCTTTCCTGTAATGGAGAGGTGGCCCATAATGGCGTGACGCCTTTCTCCTGCTTGTCCGTGGGCTAGATACTTTCAAATATTTATATTATACTGTATATTAAAAGAGGAATTTCAACGAGGTTCCAAAAAATAATAAATCGGCAGCTACAAAAACTGTAGCTGCTGACTTTTAATTAGACACTGACCAGTCCTGGGATCCTGCGGCGTCCTCACCTGGGCCAATTCTTAACCGGTCTTTGGGTCACTGGAGCTGCCATGTTAAGTGTGGAAAGCTAGCTTGGACACACTTGACACACTGTGCATGTGCGAGCCGTGCTGCACCCTGTGAATGGTCCCACAGCCTCCTGAATATGGCGGAGAAGGAAGAGTGTAACTTCCCCTTTTGGGTGAAGTTCCACCTTGTGCTTTCCAAGGGAATATAGGCATTTACAAGAGTAAGGTGTTAAATAGGAGGAGATCATACAGTTAAAACATGAAGGAAGAGACCATCAGGCTGGACCCTTTACTCTGACCAGAAGAGGATGTCATTTTGACCATCAAAAAAGCATGTATTAACCATTAAAACAGTCTAACAATTGAATTTTCAGGTCTTAGGTTTGTTAGCAGAGTATAGAAAGTATTATGGTGATAGCATGTGTACTGTATCTATAAACGAGATTTACTATTCTCTCTGTGCAGCTTCTTTAGGCTATTTTAAGTTTGTATTTGGCACCTTTATATAAATAACTCAAGATATCTCTTGAACACCTTATTAGTATAAATGCTTATACAGTACTTCCCTGGAAAGCACTTTATGCCTAAAGATAAATATTTAACAATCCATCACATGGTGTTAAACCAACTGGCACGCTTTTGATGGGATCCGTGCTCTTGAGTTCCTGTGTCTGCACACCTGATGAGGCCACTATGTACGGTCCCCAATTTTGCTGTAGAATGTGGTTATGTATTAACCGCTTACCGACTGCCCTATAGCAGTTTTACCGCTGCAGGATCACATATATATAGACGTGATCCCACACTTCCAGGTAGGGGGCGCGAATGTGCACCGTTCCCACTGTAATTACACACAGAAGAAGCCGATCGGCAGGTACCGAATACCTAATGTCCGCCGCCACCAGCTGATTGTCAGGCAGAGACACAGAACTGCGATCTGCCTATGTAAACAAGGGATGGAGTTTGCGTCCCTGCAAAGCAGTAAAGCACCCCACACAGTATAGTAAAACACTGGTTAGGCACACAGTTAACCTTTTGATCGCCCCTGACGTTAACACCTTCCCAGCCAGCGTCATTAGTACGGTGACAGTGCATACTTTTTGAACTGATCACTGTATTAGTGTCACTGGTCACTGTCAAAAGAGTCAGTTAGTATCAGAATGTCCACCGCAATATCGCAGTCCAGCTATAAGTTGCTGAATGCCGCCATTACTAGTAAAAAATAAAAATTCCATAAAAATATCCCATAGTTTTTAGACACTAACTTTTGCACAATCCAATCAATATACACTCATTTTATTATTTTTTTTTAATTTTACCAAAAATATGTAGCAGAATACATATTGGCCTAAATTTATGAAGATTTTTTTTTATTAGATATGTTTTATAGCAGAAAGTAAAAACTATTTTTGTTTCAAAGCGGTCACCCTTTTTTTTTGTTCCTAGCGCAAAAAGAAAAAAAAAGAAAAAAAAAAAGCAGAGTAAATCAAATACCACCAAAAGAAAGCTCTATTTGTGGGGAAAAAAGGACATTGATTTTATTTGTGTACAGTTTCGCAGGACTGCGCAATTGTCAGTTAAAGTAACGCAGTGCTGTATCGTACTAAATGGCCTGGTCATTAAGGGGGTTAAATCTTCTGGAGGTCAAGTGGTTAAATGTAACAGAAGAAGCTGAAACACATGAAAATATGGTCACAATTCCCAAGTACAGAGACGTCCAGACTTTGAAGATGTCATATCCCTACATTTTATTTGTGTTGTCTACTCCAACAACACAATCTCCCTCCCATGATTCCCAATTTTATTTCCAATTCCGTTCCCATCCACCTGGGGTTTCGGGACCTTTTTGTGTTTCAGCTTCTCCTGTTGTATTCTCCATAATAGAAAATCAAATTAAAATGTATGTAAACACCAAAAATACGTTTATCCCATTTGGTTGCTGTTATTATTTTTTTTTTTTAAACATACCATTGAATGTGTTTTGTTAAATCTGCTTTGATAAAATTGCCATAAATCTTGTCAGCTGTTAACTTCTTATGCTCTGTGACTGAATTGGCGGCTTATCAATTACATTTTGATGATGTTCACTGAGGACTACAGAACCATGTCACTCTATGTTATGGACAATAGAAGAGGTGCAGGATTCCATAGTCCTGTCTTGTTTCTTCAACCTTTAAAACCTTGTAGTGCCGCTCCAGGCCTGAGGTATGATGCGATTCCCCGCTGGAACTCAGAAAAAAGGGGTGCTGGTGTTTCACTCATTCAAAAGTGCCAGTATAGAAAGTGTAGGACGCCGCTCACTGGTGCATGTGGATGTGTGTGATGGCCTCAGCTGACGCTGCTCCACAGGCCACGCCCACTGACATGTTTTGCCCCGCCCACTGGGGGCTTATGCAATTTTCTTGTTCAATTTCCTTTAGATTTACCTTCAACTATGTAGTGCAAGGGCCTGCCTGATTGCATACAAATTGAAAATGTTTAGGTTTGAGCTCTTATTAAATGACTTTGGTAAATCTAAAGGAAAATTGTACAAGATAATTGTATAATGTATGGCTAACCTAAGCCCCAGTGGGCGGGGCAAAATGCGCCTGAGGGCTTGGCCTATGGAGCAGAGTTGGCTGAGACCATCACACACATCCACATGCATCAGGCTGGGTGAGCAGCGTTCCTACACTTTCTATACCGGTTTTATTTCTGTTGTGCCGATACAGAAGGGTGAGTGAGTGTTGTCATCCTAGGACAGGAAGTGTGTTACTGGCAGAATTACCAGCTAAAAATAAAGTAAAAAAAAAAAAAACCTGATAAGAAAACTAAATATAGTCATTAAATCTAAGAACTGGTATGTTGCAAAGTATGTAATTTTTTTTTAATTTTTATGTTTACATTTGCTTTAAAATCCAACGGGCAGAGAGGGATCTCATCATAATGGTTTGATCATGTGTACAACACTCAGGAGCTCAAGTGCTGAGATCTCATCAATCATGTCACTGACATATATTACAAATACCTAAGTGGTTTAACGCCCAGACATGTACTAAATACTGAAATGTCTATTTTGAATCTGCTGACTCACATTAACTTTTTTTAAATGAATAAATGTAATTAATGCTATTTTATCTCCTTGGAGTTCAGCTTTAAACATAACTGAAATATACCTATTTGATCCCTAATCTGCTTACCTGTCATGATTCATTAACATATTGACGATATCCTTGAAAAGATCTGGTTCTGTTGGAGAAAAGCGGCCATCTCTGATCTGATTGATCGCTTCCCGAAGCTCTGGGATTTTATCATAGTACTCTTTTGCATTGTATCTAAACAGAATAAAATGAAATAAGTAAAATATCACTGATAACGTTTTGAATGTTTTTTCATTTTATTCAAATGCATATTTAACAGATCTCATTTTCATGCAGACTACAAAAAGAGGGCTGACACTTAGGCTGTATTGACACCTTAGCCCTAAAAACACCCAACAAGCAAAATCCCATTCATTTCAATGGCACCTGTTCACATCTGAGCGTTCTGTCGCCTGAAGAAAAATGCCTGAAAAACACCTAAGGCCCCTTTCACACTTGTGCGACTTATGCTACGATTGGGGCTGCAAAGTCGCATGACAAGTCGTACCCCATGATTTCCAATGAGTACAATTCATATCCATGTCACACCGACTTCAAAGTAGTCCCTGCACTACTTTGGTCTGACTTTGATGCGAGTTGAGGTCCATAGACCTCAAGTCTCCCTGAAATCGTGGCAA
The DNA here is from genome assembly GCA_037952925.1 of Lithobates clamitans. Taxonomy (NCBI): domain Eukaryota; kingdom Metazoa; phylum Chordata; class Amphibia; order Anura; family Ranidae; genus Lithobates; species Lithobates clamitans. The sequence goes on from JBBGZY010000294.1 coordinate 3,878,084, forward strand.
AATCGTGGCTGCGAAATCACTGTAAAATCTTGCGACTTTGAAGTCGCGGTTGTGTAAAAGGGGCCTAAGGCCTCATGCACACTGGATGTTTTACAGCTGTTTTTGGCTTTAAGTATTTTTTTCTGCAGCCAGTAAACTCCCCAGCATGTTATCTTATGTGTCCATGAACACATAGGCTTTTATCATCAGTTTTTTGGCAGGGGTGTTTTTCAGCCTGGAAAAAAAAACAGAACTAGTGGGTTTTAAAGGGATTTTTCAGTTGTAAAAACACTAACTTTGATAAAAGCTTAAAAATGCTGAAAAACGCGGCTATCCTGCGTTGATCAGCATTTTTGAGCCATAAGCTTTTGTGGGAGTATAGTATTGCAAAAAATACAAAATAAAAAAAAGGTGAAAAATGCTACAGCTAAAAAACACTGCAAAACTCATTCTACAGCTTTCTACAGCCAATGCTACTGGCATTTGTAGAACGTCCGGTGTGCATAAGGTCTAACAATTATTACTAGCAGAATTTGAGGTGCACACTTCCTGAGCTTAAAGCAAAGCAATTTCTGGGGCCCCTCTGAACATTTCCAGATGGTGGTGTTCTGCACACAAACAGTGCACAGAATGACGCTATTTGTCATACATCCAAGAATTCATACTGGAATTATTTGTCAGTTTAAGAAAATCAGAAAACTATTGATCGAAAAGAACTTTAACCGGTTCCGGACCAGCCGCCGCAGTTATACTGCAGCAGGTTGGCTCCCCTGGGCGAGGCGTCATTGCTGTACCTAGCTGTAATCAGCATTAGGGTACTTAGTAGTAGGCCCAGATATGTCTAGGGATCCCCCCCCCTAATAAGGGTTTAACCCCTTAATCACCCCAGTTAACCCTTTCACCCCCTGTCAGTGTGTAGTTAGCCAGTTACTGTCACCGTCAGGTTTTTATAGCGTCAGGGTACCCGCCATATATTGCCGAATAAAGGTTTAACCCCCTGATTGCCCGGCGGGTGACATCAGCTAGGTTTTAGCGTCAGCCCCAGTCAGCGAAAGATTAGTGCCAGTAGTGCTAATACCCACGCACGCACCATACAACCTTCCTTAGTAGTATAGTGTCTGAACGGATCAATATACAGTATATGATCTGATCATCTCTATACTAGTGTCCTCAGTATTTTAGGGTTCCCAAAAATGCAGCATTAGCGGGATCAGCCCAGATACCTGCTAGCACCTGCGTTTAGCCCCTCCTCCCAGCCCAGCCCACCTAAGTGCAGTATCAATTGATCACTGTCACTTACAAAACACAACTGCGGCATTTGCAGAGTGAGGCCTGATCACTGTAAAGGCTAACTCCTGTGAGTTTCACTAGTTGTACCAGTAAATTTAGTGGCCACAATGTCCAAATCAAAATGTACACTAGTGAAGAGGCCTACACGTTTCTGAGCATGACAGATTACAGAAAAGAGGCAGTCAACCATCTATCAGATTCAGGCTCAGAATACAAACCCGTAGACAGCAGCGGCACCCTGACAGATAGCTCTGATGACAGAGTAGTGGTCCCTGCCAAGGTCAGGCGTAACTGACCCCGTTCTTCTTCTGTTGTTGAGGTGCAAGAAACGCAGGGATCTCGTATGGAGCAGAGAGCAGCCAGTACTAGTGCCGCTCATCCTTCTGGTGAACTGGCAAGCACCAGCGGCCTAGTACACTCTGGTCGTATATCCAGCACTGCAGTAACACTTGGTGACGTGGCGAGTCCCAAAAGTGCAGTTCAAGCTGGTGCAGTGGCTAGCACAAGTAGTGTCCCGGAGCCACCAAGAAGAAGACAAAGACAGGCCCGTCAAGCCCATAGTGCCTTTCCCGCTGAATTTGCCAATCCGAATTGGGAGCCCACCACTTCTGCAGCGCCCATACATCCCCCATTCACTGTCCAACCTGGAATTCAGGTGGAAACAGTTGATTTTACGTCACTTGATTTTTATTCGCTGTTTTTCACGGAAGATCTCTATAGATCTATTGTGGACCAAAGCAATTTGTATACTGGTCAATTCATCGCCACTAATCCCCAGTTGGCCTTTGCCAGAGATTGGAAACCTATTACGGTTTCCGAATTTAAGATCTTTCAGGGCCTTTCCCTCCTCATGGGCATAACTAAAAAAAATGAGTTGCGGTCATATAGGTCCACTGACCCAATTCATCATATGCCCGTGTTCTCTGCTTGCATGACCAGGACGCGATACAAGCAGATCTTGCAGTTCATGCATTTTAATGACAATGAACTCTGTCGTCCCCGGGGTGACCCTGGATTTGATCGGCTCTACAAAATTCGGCCCCTTGTAAACCACTTCAACCAAAAGTTTGCAGCCTTGTTTACGCTCGATCAAATTGTCTGTGTTGACGAGTCCCTGATTAAATTTTCTGGCCGCTTGCCTATCAAGATGTATAAGCTCTGTGACAGGGCCACAGGCTATACATGTAGTTTTATGGTTTACGTGGGAAGAGATAGTCACGTTGAGCTGGAGAACTGCCCAGACTACATAGGGAGTGCTGGTAAGATTGTGTGGGACTTGGAGTCACCCTTATTCGGAAAGGGGTACCACTTGTACGTGGACAATTATTACACAAGCATGCTTCCTTTTAGTCACCTATTTGATTGTGGAATTGGCGCATGTGGCGCTGTGCGATCTAATACCTGGAGCTTACCCCCAACTGCTTGTAGAGTCCCGACTTAGACAGGAAGGGGGGGGGGGGGGAGAGCGCCTGCTTGAGATGTTATCATTTTCTCGCAGTGAAGTGGAGGGATAATCAGAATATTTTCGTTCTGTCCTCCCTTCACACAGATACAACAGCCGAAATTCCAACGGCGACTGGTGTTGTGGAGAAACCCCTCTGTGTCCATGTATACAACCTTAACATGGGAGGGGTGGACCTCAACGACCAGATGTTGGCGCAATACCTAATTGCCCTTAAGGTCAGACACTGGTACAAAAAAGTGTCTGTATATTTATTCCAATTGGCTCTGCTGAACACTTAGGAAGAGATCATCACAGCCCTTCTGTTTCCAAACAGTGCTGTGCCCCAACTTCACAATGTAAAAACAGTGAGCCGGATGCATGAGATGCATTTTTCGTATGTCCTCCCTGGTACCCTTGCCCAAAGAACACCCCAAAGAAGATGTCCTGTCTGCAGAAAATGCAGACTTAGGCATGACGCCCACTTTTATTGTCCCTCCTATCCTGACCAAAATGGTCTCTGCATGGGTGATCCTTTCAAATGCTACCACACACTAGTGGAGTATTAGCATAGGGTACAGCACTACACAGTCCTAGGGCACACTTACACAGGGTCTCGAAAAATGAGATGGCCATCACATTTTTAGAGACCCTAATCTGGAATGTTTACAGTTACAGTTTACAATTCATATAAAAGTGCAAAAAAAATAAAAAACACAAAAAAAAGCCAAAAAGTTGTTTTATTTTTCTTCTCTCTCTATTGATCTCTCTCTTATGTTCACGCTCTATTATTCGCTCTCTATTGTTCTATATCTATTGTTCTCTCTCTATTGTTACTGTATTTTAGAACTGTAATGTTTTATTTTTACTGTGTTTTATTGTATTTGCTTTGCAGGTATGGTATGTCTTCCTGATATACTGTAATGTTACTTTGTTTTATAGGCTTTGCCGATAGGCATGTTGAGTCCATGGAATATTTTTTTTTTTCACACAAAGTTGTCACTAAATGATATATTGCTCAAACATGCCGGGCATATGTGAAATTACACCCCAAAAAACATTATGTTGCTTCTCCTGAGTATGGGGATACCACATGTGTGAGACTTTTTGGGAGCCTAGCCGCGTACAGGACCCCAAAAACAAATCACCGACTTCAGGCTTTCTAAGGACGTAAAATGGAGATTTAATCCTCACTACCTATCACAGTTACGGAGGCCCTGAAATGTCAAGATAGCACAAACCCCCCAAATAAACCCATTTTGGAAAGTAGACACCCCAAGGTATTTTCTAAGATGCATGGTGAGTATTTTGCAGCTCTCATTTGTTTTTGAAAATGAAGAAAGAAAAGGAAAATTTTTTTTTTTTCTTTTTTCAATTTTCAAAACTTTGTAACAAAAAGGGAGATCTGCAAAATACTCAACATGCCTCTCAGCAATTAGCTTTGGGTGTTCTCTTTCCAAAATGGGGTCATTTGGGGGGTTTTGTGCTATCTTGGCATTTCATGGCCTCCGAAACTTATAGGTAGTGAGGAGTGAAATCAAAAATTTACACCCTTATAAAGCCTGAAGGCGCCGATTGGTTTTCGGGGTCCTGTACGCGGTTAGACTGCCAAAACGTCCCACGCATGTGGTATCCCCCTATTTAGGAGAAGCAGCAGAATGTATTTTGGGGTGTAATTTCACATATAACAATGCCATGTTTGAACAATATATAATTTAGTAACAACTAAAAAAAAAAAAAAAAAGTTTGTCATTTTCCCGAAACTTGTGGCAAAATATAAAATATTCCATGGACTCAACATGCCTCTCTCAGCAAATAGCTTGGGGTGTCTATTTTCCAAAAAGGGGTAATTTGGGTTTTTTTTGCCATCTGGGCATTTTATGGCCTTCGAAACTGTGATAGGTAGTGAGGAGTGAAATCAAAAATTTACAGCCTTAGAAATCCTGAAGGCGGTGATTGTTTTTCGGGGTTCTGTACGCGGCTTGGCTCCCAAAAAGTCTCACACATGTGGTATCCCTCTACTCAGGAAAAGCAGCAGAATGTATTTTGGGGTGCAATTCCACATATAACCATGGCCTGTGTGAGCAATATATCATTTAGTGACAACTTTGTGTTATTTTTTTTTTGTCATTTTTCAAACACTTGTGACAAAAAAATGAAATATTCAATGGGCTCAACATGCCTCTCAGCAATTTCCTTGGGGTGTCTACTTTCCAAAATGGGGTAATTTAGGTGGGGGGGGTTTGTACTGCACTGCCATTTTAACACCTCAAAAAAATGAGATAGGCAGTCAAACTAAAAGCTGCATAAATTCCAGAAAATGTATCCTAGTTTGTAGACGCTATAACTTTTGCGCAAACCAGTAAATATAAGCTTATTGACATTTTTTTTACCAAAGACATGTGGCTCAATACATTTTGGTAAATGTATGACTAAGATTGAGTTTATTGGATTTTTTTTTATTATAACAAGACAAAAAATATAATTTTTTTCAAAATTTTCGGTCTTTTTCCATTTATAATAGCAAAAAATAAAAATTGCAGAGGCAATTAAATACCATCAAAAGAAAGCTCTATTTGTGGGAAAAAAGGACAAAAATTTTGTTTGGGTACAGCATTGCATGACCGCGCAATTACCAGTTAAAGCAGCGCAGTGCCAAATTGTAAAAAGTGCTTTGGTCATTAAGGGGCCAATTCTTCCGGGGCTGAAGTGGTTAAATAACATTACATTAAATGTTACTAGGATAGTAAAGATATAAGTTATATCAATGTTCCTAAAAGTCAAACTAATGCTTCTATTTGTGTTTATACACTCACTGGCCACTTTATTAGGTACACCTGTTCAATTGCTTAGTAACACAAATTGCTAATCAGCCAATCACATAGCAGCAACTCAATGCATTTAGGCATCCAGACATGGTGAAGACAGCTTGCTGAAGTTTAAACATAGCATCAAAATAGGGAAGAAAGGGGATTTGGGTGACTTTGACAGTGGCATGGTTGCTGGTGCCAGACAGGCTGGTCTGAGTATTTCAAAAACTGCTGATCTACTGGGATTTTCACGTACAATCATCTCTAGGATTTACAGAGAATTGTCTGAAAAAGAGAACATATCCAGTGAGTGGCAAGTGTTTGGATGAAAATGCCTTGTTGATGTCTGAGGATAATGAGCAGACTGGTTCCAGATGATAGAAAGGCAACAGTAACTCAAATACCCACTCATTTCAACCAAGGTACACAGAATACCATCTCTGAATGCACACATCGAACATTGAAGCAGATGGGCTACAGCAGCAGAAGACCACACCGGGTGCCATTCCTGTCAGCTAAAAACAGGAAACAGTCTACAATTCGTACAGGCTCACCAAAATTGGTCAATAGAAGATTGGAAAAACATTGCTTGATCTGATGAGTCTCGATTTCAACTGCGACACTTAGATGGTAGGGTCAGAATTTGGAGTAAACAACATGAAAGCATGCCTCCATCCTGCCATCCATCAACCGTTCAGGCTGGTGGTGGTGGTGTAATGGCATGGGAGATATTTTCTAGGCACACTTTGGGCCCCTTAGTACCAATTGAGCATTGTTTAAACTCCACGGTCTACTTGAGTATTGTTGCTGACCATGTCCATCCCTTATGATGGCTCCTTCCAGCAGGATAATGCACCATGTCACAAAGCTCAAATCATTCCACCACTGGTTTCTCCACAGTCACCAGATCTCAATCCAATAGAACACCTTTGGGATGTGATGGAACTGGACATTCGCATCATGGATGTGCAGCCGACAAATCTGCAACAACTGCGTGATGCTATCATGTCAATATGGATCAAAATGTGAGGATTGTTTCCAATACCTTGTTGAATCGATGCCATGAAGAATTAAGGCCGTTCTGAAGGCAAAAAGGGTTCCAACCTGGTACTAGCAAGGTGTACCTAATAAAAGTGGCCGGTGAGTGTATGTCAGGTATTGAAAAAGGTATATAATCTACAATCTATAAATATAGTCATAGTTGAGCCCCATTGGCATTATAGAGATAGCGCTTTATTCTTCAGATTACCCAAATAACCAACATTATTTATTCTAGGAAGAAAAGAGTTATATTTCAAAAGGCAACCTCCATAAGTACTCTTCTACTCTACTTTTCAGGGGGCAGCCAAAAAGAATTGAAAGAATATTCTATTCAGTCCTTGCAATGAGTGGCTTGGAAGGTTCTCCAATACATCCAGAGCCTCCAAACGAAGAAAATACTGTAGCAGAGTTTTGGAATAAAATAAAGATCATAGCGTGTCTGTTACTAGTGTTGATACTGCATTGGTGTGTTTCTGGTGGATCAGTGAGCAGAATCATTTTGGAAATTGGCCTACAAATGGCTGCCAAAGAATGCAAAAACGTTTCTAGTTGTAACACAATACAAACCCTTTCTTGTCAAGTGCTTCCACATCCTCCACTCTCATGCCAAAGATAAACAGATTGTCCTCTCCGGCCTCTTCTGCCATCTCAACATTGGCACCATCCATTGTTCCAATGGTCAGAGCACCGTTCAACATAAACTTCATATTACCGGTGCCAGAGGCCTCTGTGCCTGCTGTGGAGATCTGCTGAGACAGGTCAGAAGCTGGGATCACTGGAAGACAAAACAAGACAAGATTCAGTATTCTCTACTTAGCTGACAATTAAAGTGCTTATTATGCTTTTATATGTCGAAGTTCATCCAATAATCTTCAGAGAGAACCCAAAGGTACTATATGCTTCAAGTACTATATTCCAAGCAAACAGTTCAGCCAATTTTGTGATCTAGGTGCCCTTGCCAAACAGCACAGTAATGTTTCCGACCTCCAATTTAATTAAATGACAAGGTCTCCCCAAAACCCCTCGATGGTCCCCTAACGTATTTGAAGCTAAACCTTCCCACCCAGGTGCCTACTTCCAATTGTGGTGGTCTCCTGTACCGTGTACAGCATCACTGCAGAAAACGTGTTCACTGCTGTCTGCACAGCAACTTCTTATTGACTTGATTGGAGCCTTAAAGCAATAATACTGGTACAGCATATTCAAGCCTATAGAAAGTTGCTTTACAGAAACTTGAGACAAGGTTTTTTTCAGCAACCTTGTATACAGAGGGAGTCCACCACTGTCAGACAGCAATACAGCCTGGTCAATAACCCAGTCTGATGAATGGACAATGTATAAGCAGAACACTAATTAGGTAATCTTTTTGCTCCCCCCTCCTTTAAAGTGATATTAAAGGTTAGCTTTTTTGCTATAAAAATAACAAACGCGTTATACTTACCTGTTCTGTGCAATGGTTTTGCACAGAGCAGCCCCGATCCTCCTCTTCTTGGGTCCCTTGCCAGTGCTTCTGGCTCCTCCCTCTCTCCGGCTGACTGCCCCATAGCAAGCCACTTGCTATGGGGGCACCCGTGCTTGCTCATTCCCCAAAGCCATAAGACACACAGAACGAGGCTCTACCCCGCCCCCTCCTCACTGGCTTTGATTGACTGCAGCAGGAGCCAATGGCTCCCACTACTGCATCTGAGCCAATGAGGAAGGAGAGAGCGCCTTCTCTCTTGTGCACATCGCCAAATCGAGACCGGGCTCAGGAATATTTTAAGGGGGGCTGCATGCAGAAGGTTTTTACCTTACTGCATAGAATGCAGTTAGGTTAAAAAAAAAAAAAAAAAAACCTTCTGCCTTAACAACCACTATAAATATGTTCACAGTATTAGACTGACAGCACTGTACAAAAAATGATTAATACATAACCCAATTAAAGGGTGTGTTTATATTTGTCTGGAGTTCCTAAAATGGGTGAGAAAGAATAACTATTTTTACTCTACATATCAAGCAATGTGATCCTCCCCCTTACTCTTCAAAAATGCAATGACTAACCTTTCTCTGCCATTGATACACGGTAGTTCTCCAGGTATATAACCTTAAGTCTGTCCCCAACTATAGGATCATTGTTGACAATGTTCCCGACAGAGGTGATTAATTTGATGATCAATTTTGCCATGTAGTAGCCAGGAGCTGCCTGCAGAACAAGAGATGAGTATTAATGCCTACTCACTGGTTAACAATTATTGATAGCAGGAACAATAAAGTGTTCTTAGCGGTTAGGGTGAGAATAATAGGTTTGAAAAAAAGGAAACCAATCAGATCAGATATATTTAAAACATTGAACCCTATTAGCCCTAGGGCAACTGTTGCATGTTTGCACTTGTTCACTCTTTGCAAGTTTCTTGCAATTGTATAATAAGTAAATAAATTGCATACTGTACCTTTCCTCCAATCATGACTGTTCTTGGCACATATACTTTGGATGGATCTTTCTTGATTCCTAAAAAATAAACAGCATGTACATAAGAGTTCAGCTCTTCAACTCTGAAATAAATACCATTACTCCACCATAGTCCCATCTGTCATTCACTGTCAACCAGTGACCTGTTTCTTGGCAGAATACAGGTTTTCATTAGGAATGATCTAGTCAACATCAAGGCGGTCAAGCATTATTTTCCCCCTCTCTATGTGCTGGGCTTGGTTGGCGATCTAGCTCTCACAGTAACTGAACAGACACTAATGGGGCTTCTCTTTTTTTTTTTTTTTGTTTACAAACGATTTTTATTGTTGTAAAAAGGTCATAGTTTGGTGCAAATGTATAACAGAAACAAAAGGTACATCCAATATATATCAAGTATGAGCTTAAAGCGGAGGTCCGCTGAAAAAAAATATTAAAAGCCAGCAGCTACAAATACTGCAGCTGCTGACTTTTAATATATGGACACTTACCTGTCCAGGGAGCCCGCGATGTTGGCAGCCGAAGCCGTTCCGTCCTTTGGCTCTCGGCGCCGCCATCCTCGGTAAGGGAATAAGGAAGTAAAGCCGTGCGACTTCACTTCCTGGTTCCCTACTGCGCATGCGCAAGTCGTGCTGCGCGTCCTCTCTGGTCCCTGCTGTGTTCTGTGTCTCACAGAATACAGCGGTGGAGGAGAGTGTAGGCGCCGGAAGTGGCGTAGGTCACCGCAAGAGCCGCGGTGATCTATGCCAGGAAGTGGGAGCAAATACCTGTATTAGACAGATATCTGCTCCCTCCTCCCCCCTGAAAGGTGCCAAATGTGACACCGGAGGGGGGGAGGATTCCAAAAAGTGGAAGTTCCATTTTTGGGTGGAACTCCACTTTAATATGAGGTAAATGATATGTATAACAAAGAACATAGCAATACAACATAAAAACAATAGTGTTGATATCTAAGAATTAGTTTTTCCTATGAGGTTGCATAAGTTACAACATAGTTTTGATTTAAGCAAATATTTATTATTAGGCTACATTAGGTAATATTTAGGTTTGTGGTATATCCCAAGGGGACCATTTTTTTGAAAATGTGCATGGTGTCAAAGAGAATATGATGAATTCGCTCTGATAGTTTTATTTGTTCCATTCTGCTCAATACTTGGGACCAAGGGACTGTTGGTGAATGCCAGTTAAACGCTATCATCCAATGGCTTGAGTTGAACAGTGTGTGAATTAAATGAATGTGCTGTAAGGGTATATTTGGTATAGGTGCAAACAAACATATATTGGGAGTGAGGGAAATTTTTTTGCCTATGATATGTTCTTAGCTGCTGCTTGCAACCATATGGGATTCAAATATTTGCAGCTCCAGAAGGTATGCAAGATGGTGCCTTGATCTGAGCATCCCCTAAAACAGGTGGGGGATACAGATGGCTAAATGAGTTTATTTTGAAGGGAGTCAGGTACCATCTGGTGTGTATTTTGATGACTGTTTTTCTCGCCGAGATAGAGCGAGTACATTTCAGTAGGTTTTGGATCATAGTGGTCCATTCTGGTAGCGTAAAAGATTGGTGCAAGTCAATTTCCCATTACAGCATTGGTTTTGATTTTTCTGAGAGAAAATTCATTTAAACAGCTGTAAATACGAGAGATCAAGCCCTTATCTCTTGGTGAGGAAATGCAGATTTGTTCTAAAGGGTATAAGGGGTATGCAAAGTTAGAGAGAAGTATTTTTGGTAGAATGTTTAATGGGGTAATTCTGATGGGGTAATAAGTATAATGGGGTAATTCTGAAATTGGGAGATTATATAGTTCACACAACTCTGAAAAAGTGTGAAATTTGTTATTTAGTGATAGAGATTTCAGAGTAGTGAGGTTGTACAATTTCCACAAACTGAATGTGTCCCTATTTCTAAAGGCCAGAGGGAAGCGGGGGTCTCCTATAAAAGGGTGCTAAGGGGGGGGGGGGGGAGACATCAAGTCAAATTTATCTTTGTAACGGTGCCATAACTGATATGAGTGAGCCACCACCTTATTTAAGGGAAAGATCTCTCTAGGTTGAATCGACTTGGATCATACTATTCCTTGAAGATGGAATGGAATGATTGATTGTTCTTCAAAATGTAACCAAGCAACTTGATTTGAAGGAGCAAACCATTGAGCTAACTGTGTAAATCTTGCTGCTAAATAATAACACCATAAGTTAGGAAGGCTCAAACCACCATTGGATTGAGCATAACAGAGTAACCAAATCTCGTTTTTTTATTGAGCCATATAAATTTGTAATGCCGCGTACACACGGTCGGACTTTTCGTCTACAAAAGTCCGACGGACTAAAGCTGGCTGACAATCCGATCGTGTGTGGGATCCCCGGACTTTCAGCGGATTTTTCCAGCCTCAAATCTGACGGACTTTAGATTTTGAAACATGCAACAAGGGACGTTATCTGTAAAGTGCATAAATATAGAATAAAAGAAAATATAATGAGAATGGCACGCACCAAACCCACAATTCTGCTTGAAGGACTGAACATAGCACTATACCCCGATATATCACGACGGACCCTGTACCAGCGTCGAGCAGTGCGACCCCTGTTAGAAGCGCTGCGTGCGGTAGATACTAAATATCGTTGGGGATACCCATTTAGCTTGACAGCTTCTAGAAATGGGAATACAGCAACACTACGAACTAAAGATGATTTAGAATCTTTTGTGCAAAAGTTGGATCTACCTATGGTGGACTTTGTAGATTGGAGAATAAATCTCATAGGACCCCCACTACAACGGCCAGAGCAGTGGCAAGAAGTTAGGGCAAAGACTAATAGGGACTTGGCCCGAAGAGGACCTAGATAGTGGAAGAAAGGACTGAGTAGCAAGGGGTCCTGTTTCTGCCCCCTTATAAATTTTTTTTTTTTTTTTTCTCTTTTTTGGAGATGAAGTTGTGCTGTTTATTCCCCCTTTATTTTTATTTTTTTTGGGAGATGAAGCTGTGCTGTTCATTTCCCCCTTTTCTTTTTTTTTTTTTTTTTTTGTGTTTTATCATAATGGGAAAAGAATTATAGATAAGGCCTGGGGGGAGGGGGGGGGATGAAGGAGTGTGGTGGTGTATGGAGACCATTTTTTGGTCGGTAGGTCAACCCCGAGTAAGGGGCTTAAGGAACCTGCTAACAGCAGGGAAGGGAGGGGACCTGTGATTGTGGGACGCACATCTACACAGGCCTCCACCTGGGTTAGTAAAGGTACTCCAGGGGGGAGTATCATGGTGTAGGGATGGGGTATGTATGGTTTTTTACATGGAACAATTAAAAAATGTAATTTTTAATTTTAATAGGGGTTGTTCTAGGGATATGTGGGTAGGTAGGGTCAGCGAGGATGGAATAAACAAGAATAAGGTCAGGGAGAAAACAATGAGGGGCAGATACCGGGAGCCTATAAGGGAAACTTAAAGAATGGCAACAACTCTGAAAATCATCTCATATAACGTAAGGGGGTTAAGCTCACCGAACAAGAGAAAGCGCCTGTGGATTGAGCTGCAACATTATGGAGCGGACATTGTCTTTTTACAAGAGACCCACTTTAAGGGTGATTCGGTCCCTAGCTTACCCCAGAGTACTATGAACCAATGGTACCATGCAGTGTCCCCAGTCGCAAGGGCCAGAGGAGTCACAATGTCTTTTAAGAAGTCATGTCCATGGAAAATGGAGACAGTTCAGAGTGACCCTGAGGGACGCTTTTTATTTGTGAAGGGTACACTGCATGGTGTACGATATACATTTGCGACGATTTATGCACCAAATGAAGGGTCAGTAAATTTTTTTGTTAAAATATTTAAGAAATTGGAACAATTTAGAGAGGGCTGTCTGATGATGGGCGGAGACTTTAACCTGGTGCTGGATCCCAATATGGATACATCAACAGGAAGAACTGCCTTGTCATTTAGAGCCCTAAAACGAATTAAACAACTTATACGCTCTCAACATCTGGTGGACTGTTGGCGGGTATTACATGCAGGAATCAAAGACTTTAGCTACTATTCAAAAACACACAACATGTACTCGCGTCTAGACCTTCTCCTGGTGGACCAGTTCCACCTGGAGAATGTCATTTCATGCACAATCGGTCCCATCACTACATCAGATCATGCCCCAATAGCATTAACGTTCCAACTAATTCAGATGGGGGGTCTGGAGAGAACATGGCGTTTGAATGAGTCGCTATTGGATAGGGAAGAAATAGTAGAGAAATTAGGAGTTAAAATAAAAGAGTACTTTGAAATAAACAAGACAGGGGAAGTATCTGACCAAATGGTGTGGGAGGCCCATAAAACTGTCTTAAGAGGGGATTTGATAGCATATGGCTCGTATATAAAAAAAGAAGGGAAAAAAAGAGATAAAAGACCTATTAGATAAAATCAGTGAACTGGAGGGGAAGCACAAGAGGAAGCTTGACCCTACAGATAATAGGCGCCTAGAGGCCTTACGAACGGAGCTCTCACAGTGCCTAGAACAAAAAGTTAGAAATAAAATTAGGTTCTTCGCAAATAGGGCATATGAACAGGGTAATAAGTGTGGGCGGCTACTAGCTAAACAGCTTAAAAAGCAACAGGAATCCAGACATGTCCACAGTTTACTGGTTAGAGGTAAGAAAGTAGTTGGAACGAAAGCCATAGCTGCAGAATTTAGTAAATTTTATGAGGCATTATACAATATTTCCGAAGTAGATAATGAAAGCCCTGAGAGAAAAGAGATACAGGATTACATCAATGAAGCATCAATGCCTAGGCTGTCTAAAACAACTACAGAAGAGTTAGAGCGCCCAATCACAGTAGAGGAGCTGGAAAGGGTAATAGCAACATTGCCATTAGGGAAAAGCCCAGGCCCAGACGGGTTGACTAATATATATTATAAAAAATTCCTTCCAGTATTAAGAGAACCATTGTGTAAATACTTCAATTCAATTAATGCGTCTAACCCATTACCACCAGAAGCCCTTCTGGCGCATATAACAGTATTGCCAAAAGGAGGGAAAGATCCCCAGATTTGCGCAAACTACAGGCCTATTTCCCTTCTTAATTCGGATACTAAATTGTTAGCAAAGATCTTGGCTCTGAGGCTCCAGGGACACATAGGGGGGTTGATACATCTGGACCAGACTGGGTTCATGGAAGGGCGTGAGGCGAGAGATAACACTATTCGGGCGCTTAATGTCCTCCACTGGATGCAGTCTGGTCCAGATAGGGCCCCAAGGATCATTCTGTCAATGGATGCCGAAAAGGCCTTTGACAGGGTGAACTGGGGCTTTATGAGAGAAATGTTGAAGGGAATAGGCCTGGGGGAGCGGATGATAGGATGGATAATGTCGATGTACGCGGGCCCTAAGGCAAGAATTAAAGTAAATGGAACGTTGTCAGAAAGCTTTAGTATCCAAAATGGTACGAGACAAGGTTGCCCATTATCACCCTTAATATTTGCAATAATATTAGAGCCATTCTTACGTAAAATCAGAAATAACAGAGAGATAAGTGGGACACAAATAGGACAGGTGGAACATAAGGTCGCAGCATATGCTGATGACCTACTCTTTTTTTCTCTCGTCCCCCCAGACATCGTTAGCTGCACTTATGCTGGAGGTACAAAAGTTCGGCTCCTTATCTAATTTTAAAATCAATCTGGGGAAGTCAATTATCCTTCCTATCCATGTCCCAATGGGACTGGAGATGACGCTGCGACATACGTATGCATTTGTCTGGGAGAGAGAGTCCCTGACGTATTTGGGGGTACGTATTAGTGTTGAAATGAAAAGACTATATGAAGTCAACTATGGCATACTACTGACGGAGATAGCGGAAGAGTTTAAAAAATGGAAAGGCCAATATCTAACTTGGTTTGGGAGGATTAATGCCATAAAAATGAGTATACTCCCTAGATTAATTTATATGTTGCATACAATACCAATTAAGGTACCGGGGTCTTTTTTCAGACAGGTGCGTAGGATGTTTGTGGCGTTCGTATGGAACGATAAAAGACCCAGATTAGCCCACGACCTTCTGAGAAGAAATAGGGCCGAGGGAGGATTGGGAATACCGGATATAGCCTTATATTACAAGGCTATGAGTCTAGTCCGGATTTTGAACTGGCACCATGATACCCATAAAAAACTTTGGGTTCAAGTAGAAAATGCAATGGCAGGGAGGAATTTAGCAGGAGCACCTTGGATTCAGAGCACGTCAAGAGGGTTGTCTCAATGGGTGTCACCATTAACCCAGAATACATTGGAAGTTTGGGACAAGTTGAATAAGAATGGGGATTACGCCCCCTGGATATCACCTCTGGCTCCTCTGGAGGGATTCACCTGGTTCCCCCCGGGGGAGGAGATGGGGTATCTGGGGGCTTGGGGTGGAGGTGGAGACTCCACCTGT
Source organism: Lithobates clamitans (assembly GCA_037952925.1). Lineage (NCBI taxonomy): Eukaryota > Metazoa > Chordata > Amphibia > Anura > Ranidae > Lithobates > Lithobates clamitans. Next base: position 3,893,502 of record JBBGZY010000294.1, read on the forward strand.
GGCAGGTTTGCTCCGGAGGGGGTTTTGTTATCTCTGACAGAGATGGTGTCTAGATATGGGACAGTGCATATGGCAGAGTGGAAATACAATCAATTAGTGAGTTTCTTTAATAAAAGCAAATCATCAATAAGACCTATGAACTCTCTCACTATATTTGAGAAACAATGTGTGCAGAGATCTAGTTCCAGGAACGTGCTGTCGCAAATGTATAAAGGGATACTTAAGGGACAGGAAGGTACAACTCCATACTATATAAGGGAATGGGAGAAGGAATTGGGACAGGTATTGACTAACAATCAAATTAAAAGGATGATTACACTAACACATTCCTCATCCATCAGCTCAAAGGTACAAGAGATGGCGTACAAGTTCCTGTCAAGATGGTATAGGACCCCAGTCAAATTGGCACAAATGTTTCCAACCATAAGTGATAGATGCTGGAGGGGATGTGGGCAGAAAGGCACATTTCTCCATCTGTGGTGGACATGCCCAGTAATTCAAAGATTCTGGGAGTCGGTGTCTCCATGGATCAGGAAATTGACGGTGGGACACCTGGAATTTCAACCACTACATTATTTGTTCCATGGGATGCCGGGCTCTAATAGAAAATATCGGGAGGGCATAACACCCCACCTATTAAACGCAGCGAAAAAAATAATACCGAAATTTTGGAAACAGATAAAGGGTCCCTCAATATTAGATTGGAGAAAGGAAGTGAGCTTAATAATGGAAGCAGAAAGATGGGTTCATATGCTAAAGGGCCAGCAAAGGAAATTTGAAAAGAAATGGGCAGGCTGGAAGGAATGTTTAGGTGAGATGGAAAAAGAAGACGGAGATGATTAAAATGAGAAGGAGGTGGAGGTACAGCCCTTGTAAATATGTAAAATAAAAGAGACTGACCTATGGAAGGAAGAAAAGAGGAAAAAAAAGAAGAGGAAAGAAAGATGAAAGGAATATTGGAATTAGTTCGCTGGCCCAATATGTAGGGGAGGGTTTGGAGGGGGTGGGGTTGTGGTTCTCCTGTGTTTTTCCTTTCCCCCCTTTCCCTTCCTTTTTTTTTTTTTTTTTTTAGGGGCTTTTTACACAAATTGAATAATTGATAAACAGGTGTTTTTTTTTTTTTTTTGTTTTTTTTTTTTTTTTTATGATGGGTATAGGGTAACAACACTTATAGTTTGGCCATGGAGGGCCTCCTCTCAAATTAAATATAACGACAACATGGTGTTTGGGGTGGGTTTTTTTTTTTTTTTTCTTTTTGTGTTTTCTGGTGTTTTGATGGGTAAAGGGCAATAACACTTACTAGACAGTTTGGCCAATGAGGGCCTCGTACACAAATACAAATTGATAAACACGCACACTTTTTTTTTTTTTTTTTTTCACTTATGTACACTTATGCACTTTTACGTCCCGTCCCCCCCTTTTTTTTTTTTTTTTTTTTTTTTTTTTTTTACGATGGGTAAAGGGTAACAACACTTATAGTTTGGCCATGGAGGGCCTCTTCTCCAATTAAATATAATGACAACATGGTGTTTGGGGTGGGTTTTTTTTTTTTTTTTTTGGTGTTTTGATGGGTAAAGGGCAACAACACTTACTAGAATAGTTTAGCCAATGAGGGCCACATACACAAATACAAATTGATAAACATGCACACCTTTTTTTTTTCTTTCACTTATGTACACTTATGCACTTTTATGTCCCCCCCCTTTTTTTTTTTTCTCTCTCTTTCTCACGAAGGGTAAGAGGTCTTCTTGCACAAAGAGAGGAGGGGAAAGGAGTAACTACAGGATTACCAAGTGGTTTGGAAAGGGAGGGAGGGAAAAGATTTAAGCAAATGTGGTAGTAGAAATGTAATGTAATAAGGGTCTGGGGTGGGTGAGGAGGGGTTTTTCTTTTTTTTTCTGTTTGTAACAATGTATGAAGATTGTTGTATTGTAAAATGGAAATAATAAAAAAAAATTCTGATTATAAAAAAAAAAAAAGAAACATGCTTCAAATCTTTACGTCGTAACTACGCCGGACCCAGAAATCCACTTGTCTGTGTGCTAGTCAGACGGACAAAAACCCACGCTAGGGCAGCTATTGGCTACTGGCTATCATCTTCCTTATTTTAGTTTGGTGTACGTCATCACGTACGAATCCGTCAGACTTTTGTGTGATCGTATGTAGGCAAGTCCGTTCGTAAGAAAGTCTGCCGCAAGTCCGCCAAAAGTCCGTCGAAAGTCTGTCGGACAGGCTGTCGGACTTTTGTAGACGAAAAGTCCGACCATGTGTACGCGGCATTAATTTCTCTCTGTATGGAGTCTAGCGTATTTTTGGGGATCAGTATGGGTAGAGCTCTAAAGTGAAATAGTAGTTTAGGTAAAATCACCGTTTTATTAGCAGTTATTCTCCCCAAAAAGGAGGCGATAGTTAGACCATAATTTTAGTAGTGTTTTAATATTTAGGGTGGCACAGTGTTGTAGTGGGTAGCACTCTCGTCTAGCAGTAAGAAGGGTCGCTGGTTCGAATCCCAACCATGACACTACCTGCCTGGAGTTTGCATATTCTCCCTATGCCTGCGTGGGTTTCCTCCGGGTACTCCGGTTTCCTCCCACACTCCAAAGACATGCTGGTAGGTTAATTGGTTCCTGTCTAAATTGTCCCTAGTATGTATGAATGTGAATTAGGGACCTTAGATTGGAAGCTCCTTGAGGGTGTAGGGACTGATGTGATTGTACAATGTATATGTAAAGCGCTGCGTAAATTGACGGCGCTATATAAGTACCTGAAATAAATAAAATAAATATTTGTGAATAGTTGTGGATAATTGGTTTGAAAAAGGTTTTTATAAGATGGGGTAAGGAGGATGCCCAAATATTTAAAAGAATGTGATATCCAGGCAAAACAGATTCTCTCCTGTAAAGATGCTGTTAACAGAGGTGGGATATTTAAAGGCATTGCAGTACATTTAGCTAACTTAACCCCTAGACCAGTGAGATCCTGGAATATTTCTAGTTCTTTGATGAAGTTAGGAAGGGAAATTAAGGGGTCTTGAAGGAATAGCAAAACGTCATCGGCGTATAGGCTAAATTTAAAGTCTGTTATGCCTTTGGAATAGCCTTTAATATTGACATTATTACGTATGGCACAAGCGAGGAGTTCTATGGCTAGGGCAAAAAGGAGAGGGGAAAGGGGGCACCCTTGTCTAGTTCCTCTACCCAATGCAAAGAACTCAGAGTTTTCCCCAGGGAGTCTAATTCTGGTTTGAGGATTTTGATATAAAGCTCTAAAGCCATGCATGAATTCATTGCAAATACCGTATTTGGGAGCAGTAGTTTGAGGTATGACCAACTGACACTATCAAAAGCCTTGTGAATATCAAGGCTAAGAATAACTACTGGGTTTGCATGTAAATTAGCGTCCTGTATTATATTTGTGACAACACTTAAGTTGTCCGTAATCTGTCTGCCTGGAATAAAACCCGTTTGTTCTGGGTGAATCAATGATGTGATGACCACAGCCAAACTGTCTGCAAGCAAACGGCTAAAAATGTTGAGGTCATTATTTATGGATATTGGGCGGTAGTTCTGTGGAGAGGTGTGATCTTCATGGGGCTTGGGTAAAAGACACATGTTGGCTAAAAGCATTTCCTCTGGGAACTTATTGCCTTGCAAAAAATAATTATATAATTTTGATGGGGCTTCTCTTTTTTTATGCCAGGAAGGCCATCAACCTCACTTGGAAAAAGCACACCTCTCCAACAGTCATGTTTTGGCAACAGCTGGTCAACACAGCCCTGCCACCTATTGCCATAGGGGTTGCCCTAAAAACTTTAACAAGATATGGTCCAAGTGGCTTCAGGATGAGTCCACAGCTCAATTGTAGGATGTTTTTAATTGAGCGATGCTGTTCCATGATTCATGTTGATTAGGGTGTAGGGGGGGTGTTATGGGGTCTTTTCGGTCTTTCCCGAGACATTATCTCATCTTTACTGCCTTCTTATGGTATTAGCGTGGGACACACACACACACACACACACAAAAGAATAGCAGTAGCTATTGTCACGGTCTTTTGTATTTTGTACAAATAACAAAGACTCCTGAGGTCTGCCAAATTTTTGCCCTTGCGTTGGCATTTTTCTGTACCACTTTTGAAAATTTGATGAAGAATTAAAAAAAAAAAATATGCAAGAATACATTAATACATCTGTTAGAATATAATCAAATTAGACACAGAATCCTTTGAGAAAAAGGGTGTATCAGGAGAAAACTTTCACTGGAAAACGCGTGCAGAGGCTTGTTTAGGTTTGTAAACGAAATATAAAAGTTGATCGAAGAAATGTGTGATTTTACATGCAATAGCATTTTCTAAGTCTTATGTGGAGATATAGGTATATAGACCTTTTAATTGTATCTAGAAGGAACAATCACATCTAAGAAAAGTATTAAGGCATTGCTAACTTTTAGGCGAAAAAATGTTTAGTGTTGGCCGTTCTCTAGATACAATGAATGGCTCTTGTACTACCGAGTTACATACTTTGCAAGTCCTACAGCATACACCCTTTACCAACATAGGAATTTACTAAAACTGGTGCACTCAGAATCCGGTCCAGCTGTACATGGTAGCTAATCAGCTTCTAACTTCTGCTTGTTCGATTAAGCTTTAACAATAAGCCCCTGTTCACATTGGTGCAATTGGACAGGTCAAATTGCATGTCAAATTGGAGCCCATTGCCGGCAATAAGAGCATCCCAATCAGTCAACGCTGACTTTGCGGCGCTGCACTGATTTCCAAAAGTAGTTCCTGCACTACTTTTGGCGACTTTGGGAGTGATTTCAATAGACATCTCTGCATGAACTCGCACAGATGTCTTTCAAGTCGCCCTAAGAAGTCAGACTGAAACACAGCTTCGAAATTGTGCGAGTTCAGATTTCAAAGCCGTGTTTAGTGTAAATGAGGGCTAAAACCTGAAAGTCGATTGGTTTCTATGCAGAGCTGCACCAGATTGTGCACTCTCCAGTTTTAGTAAATCAACCCCATAGTTAGGTTAAGAAACATTTTCATTGAGGCACATTCAAGAACCATACTACAGGTAACCTGTACTGAGGAAATATCTATGTACTGTATGCTCTTACTAGCATTTCCAGAATAATCAGTAACAGATGTTAAACGGGTTCTTTTTGACAGATAATCGGTATGTGTGGGCTTGATACTTACGATTGTACAAAGTGATGACATGTAAACAGTTTAGAAGCTGCCTCTTGTATTCGTGGATTCTCTTCACTTGTACATCAAACAACGAAGATGGATTAATTTTAACCTTGTATTCCTTCTCCAAATAAGCTGAAAATTTCAGCTTGTTCTCCTAACATAAAAAACAACAGATGTTAAAGGTTAGCTATAAGATATGATAACAACCTAAAAATAAAACATCATATCTTTTAGATTCATGAACCCCAATTACATCACATTGTACTGGGCTAGTTTGTCATGAGTTTCCACAGATCTGGTTAATACGACATTTTTAGGATGTTCTGAATACACATTCAGCGGTCTTCGTTATGGTCTGCAAAGATGTGCACTAAATTACCTGCTTGACTTTAGCAATATCATGCACAAAGCTCTCGTCATCCACAAAATCCAACAGTTTCTTCAGTTGGCTCAGGTCAGTTACAAAATCTTCCCCAATTTTCTGCAAAGAGAAATAGGAATAATTAAGGTTCTGATGGTTGAAGAAAGGACCTATGTTCCCTGATTCAGACTTATTGAACAGGCTCGTGTCTCCAGTTCTTAGTACTGATGCTTTACTACATCAGGCCTTGAGTATGGCAATGCCTACATATTACTACTAAAAATGTTTTAAAAGAGTCTGAGACATGTCATTTTCATGGATTAGCAAGCCTGTGAATGCCTCAGCCAATGAGCGTCATTGTATGATGCCTTTGCAGGAACACCCATTATTCTTATGTCCTGTACACACGGTCGGACATTGATCGGACATTCCACAACAAAATCCATGGATTTTTTCCGACGGATGTTGGCTCAAACTTGTCTTGCATACACACAGTCACACAAAGTTGTCGGAAAATCTGATCGTTCTAAACGCGGTGACGTAAAACACGTACGTCGGGACTATAAATGGGGCAGTAGCCAATAGCTTTCGTCCCTTAATTTATTCTGAGCATGCGTGGCACTTTGTGCGTCGGATTTGTGTACACGCGATCAGAATTTCCGACAACGGATTTTGTTGTCGGAAAATTTTATAGCAAGCTCTCAAACTTTGTGTGTCGGAAATTCCAATGGAAAATGGGTGATGGAGCCTATACACGGTCGGAATTTCTGACAACAAGGTCCTATCACACATTTTCCATCGGAAAAAACGACCGTGTGTACAGGGCATTAGGCTGACAAGAACAAAGTTGAGAATTATGGCTCGGAGACCTTGCTGCTGGAGTATCCAAGACATACTAAAAGCTAGAAGCTGATGCAGCCCTCCAGGCTTCACCTACGACTAAAAGACCATTTGGGCTTGAATTAGTTGATACTAAAACAATATGATAGCACTCTCAGCATTTTAAACACAAGCGCTGGTGGAACTAATGGCCTTTACCAAATGTACCAGGTTCCTATTCAGCAAGCCTGTAATTCAACACCCTAATTTCTACATGGACTATGCTTGCATATATATAGGCTAGGATTACTCATTACTAACAAAACATATCTATTCAGTGGAGTGAGACATGTAATTATAATAGAAAATCACCAAAAAATAAGGAAAATGTTACATGTTTAGATTGGGGGTTATCAATTTTAGACATTTAATAGTGATAAGGGAAAATGGTCAAAGAAAAAAATGGTTGGACAGGTCTCATTCACCCCATCCTTTCCTTAGCATATTCTAGCGGCGTTTTAAAATGAGGTAAAATGGCATTTTACCTCTGCGATTATATCAGCCAGGCCTGGATTGCACAGCATTAACCACCTCCTTGGAGTAATGCCATTTGTCTTGTTCTGGAATTTCGGTGGATCCATGTCATAGAAGTCTTTAAAGCTGAAACATAAAAATATTATTGCAACACAGACATATAAGGACTAGGTGCTGGTATACTGAACAAGCAGCTAAACCATTTCCACAGAAAGAAACATTTACTGAGCACCGTAAAGTTATTTTCCTGTGACTCATGAGCACAGACAACCAGAGAAGAAAATTACTTCTAAACATTTTCAGAAAATGAATTGTCATTTTCAGCTTGGCCTTCTATATTCCTAGGCCCTAAATACACTCAAATCTAAACCCTTCCAGGCATGCCCACCCAGAAATGTATTTGGTACAGATAAGAGACCACTGTTTAGATGGTTCAGTCTCCAGCGATTTATGAGCTAGCATCTGTACGCAGCCCCGTATATTAGTAACATAATTTTTAGCAATTAGCTGAAAAATGCTTTAAACAAATATTTGGCTTGTTTCTGGTGTGTGCCAGTTATAGGTTTACATTAAATATTATTCCAACCAAAACATTTAACATTTATAAAAGAGTGAGGAAGAGTTAAGCCTCGTACACACGATCGGATTGTTGGCCTACAAAACAGTGGACTTTTGTCCGAAGGGCGTTGGCCCAAACTTGTCTTGCATACACACGGCACACAATTGTTGGCCAACAAATACGAACGTAGTGACATACTATACCAGATAGGAGAAGTTGAAGATACCTCTAACATGCAATATAACAAGTAGCAAATGGAACAAGGTAAAGAATAGCACAAGGCACAATGTTAGGATGGCAGATCATTCTAGAAAGTCAAGCTTTTACTACTATACAAGTACATGTTCCCACTGATGAAATCCCCCTCTCACTTCCTATTGAAAGAAATAGGAAAAATCCCTCCTAAGGGGACATAGGCAGTAGTAAAACTGTGGTTGAGGTTTTAAGACTTTCCAAAGTAATGTGTCTGGAGTTCCACTTTAAGATCTTAAGCAGGGTAACAATTATGTCAGCCAATCAGAAATCATCAATAATTAGTACGTCTACATCCACCTGGTGATGGAGGATTTCTAATTGGATGGTATGAGTTACCAAAGAGCACACATTTTAGCCTTCTAATTACACGAGAACCCCAATTCTCAAGCTTTCTTTTTACCATGCCTGCTAAGTCACATAACCATATCAAGAAAAAGCATAGGTTGCATTATGTTTGCAAGACAGTTTTTACCATAACTAGCAAGACTAGTTAATGATCAACGTATACCCAAGTGCAGATCATTTGTATCTAAACACAACAGCCTGTTCTAGTAACAAAAATGGCAACAAAGTTAAAGAATAAGTTCACTTTTTAGAGAAATATAATAAATGCACATTTTTTTGCAGGTAAAATCTGGTGCATGGCACCAGATCACTGGTGCAATGCGAGTCTCTAGTAGATCTGCCAATGTATCTGTTTGCCCGTAGATCCCATAAGGTCAAGCAGATACAATCTGACAGGAAGAGATAATAAACTACCACGGCGCTCCATTGAAAACTACATTTATTGAAACCTACAAGCTGCCAGCTGCAAAGGGTGCCGGACCATGTCATTTTCCATTTACAGGACACTGTGAATGAGTGACGCTGCTGGGCAGAGCCTCGCTGGGCCAGGTTTTTTTTTAAATTGCTAGCAGTCAGATGGGGGAATTGGGGAGGTGCGGGGGCCAGTCCGTTCATAACATGTTACACCCTGAATATGGGTGTAACATGTTACAAAAGGTAAACTTAACAAATGCAGTTCTTAAAGGTTAACAGTTATTTCTTCTTCTTCTTTTACTGTAGTTGTATGTTGAGTTCTTGCAATTCTTTTTGTGGTTGATGATTTTCAAAAAATTGGCACTTGTGTTCCATATGTCTTCTATATAGGCTCCTAAAGTTTGCCACACACCCTGATTTATGTATAACATCCTCTGAGATATACCACATAGAATGTTTTTTTTGAACACCCTGATTAAAAGAGATCCTGTGACAATAGATAATATTAGGCAATCTAAATACAGGAATGGCCTAATTTGTCAAATACTCACACTGAATTCTTCACTATGTCTGAGTGGATCCTTGCCACACCGTTGACAGCATGGGCGCCAATCACACACAGGTGAGCCATGTTTATTCTCTTACAATCTCCTTCTTCAATGACTGACATCCTCCTCAGCCGATCCATATCACCAGGAAACATGGCTGCCACTTCCTGAAAATTGGCATAGGACTCATCAGTAAAATACACAGGCCCAGTGTTGTATGTCAAAATGATGCTTAACCCATTCATATGTTCTAAGCATATGCAGAAAAAGGCAGAACAAAAATCCATGAAACCACCAATAGTGTGTAGTAGACTGCAATTACAAATGATGTCTTATTTCTGCCTGCAATACTCTCTAAATAAAGATTAAAGTATATATATTGTGACTTCAATTACTCCAGGTGAGCTGTAACTTGATTACTTCATCATAAATTGAGAATATATTATAATATATATATCACAAAAGTGTTGTCTTACATCCAAGTGTTTCTGGTTAATTTCATAGATGATATCCAGATGGCGAGGTAGCAGTTTCTCAAACAAATGAACTGGCCAGCGTTCCAAAGCTTCGGGCAGTACTGTGTGATTGGTGTATGCACAGGTCTTCTTTGTAATGACCCAGGCCTACGGAGAAGAACACAGATTATTATCACAGGCCAGAGAATATACGGTGTCAGACAACTATGGCTTAAAGTGGTTTTAAAGGCTCAATGTTTTTTACCTTCATGTATTCTATGTGCTTCAAACCCTGTGAACTCTGGGAGGAATGAGGAACAACCAAGGGGATGCCCACAATCTCAGTCATGTAAAATGGTAAAGCTATCCACTAAGCTCTTTTGCTGTTCAATCATTTAGCTAACAACTTTTGCCTAGGTTTCAATGATACACAAAAGTGACATGACAGAACTATAAATCCCGTAGTAGGCAAGACAGAAGACATATGTATATTTTAACTATACATGCAATGGTTTGCCTATGGTTGTCTAGGATATTTGATCTCACCTTGTCCCACTCCATTCCCTCCAGGTCTACAAGAATCCTCATGAGCTCAGGAATGGCAAGAGCTGGATGGGTGTCATTTAGCTGAATGGCAACCTGTAAATGACATGCTGCATTAGAAAGGCAATAGTACTGGAAACCTTATGAACATGCGATTTTTCTTTTTTTCTTCCTCTTACCTAGGAATTATTTTGTTTTATGAAATATCATGCTAGTACATCGAACCCCCCCCCCCCCCCCGGCAGAATACTACTGTCCAAAGGTACCCCTGTGCTCAAGCCTAAAAAAAAGAAAACGAATGCAGCCACCACATCTAATGATTGATAAGTTTCAGTATATTACATTTTTTGTTTTGGGTTTAATACTGCTTAAATACTTCCTAAGTCTCTGTCCTCGAATGAGTATGCAGATAAGAACACCTGACTTTTCAATCTGCATATCTGTTTAGGGTCAACAACCCATAGTACTGAAGTTGTAAGGTGTTTAAAATGCAATATTATTCATCATGTTGTTCCTGAAATATCACCAAGTGTGAATTTCACATATTAATCATTTTTATGAAACAAGAAATTGCATTAACATTGTAATTGATATAATAAGATGCCTAATGTGGAAATCAGACAGACCCACAATTTTAAAAAATGGCAACTGGTTATGAAACACAGCACCGTGGCAAACGAAACTCAATTCAGTTAGCGCTTACCGTATATACTCGAGTATAAGTCGTTCCGAGTATAAGTCGAGGCCCTAATTTACCACAAAAAAAATGGGAAAAACTTAGTGACCCGAGTATAAGACGAGGGTGAGAAATGCACAGCTACTGTAAGTGGAAAAGAGGGTCAACAATGCCCATTTGCAGCCTCACTGTGCCCATTTGCATGCCTCACTGTGCCCATTTGCAGCCATAGGTCCCCCGAACTTCAAACTCGGTAGTTAAGGGTTCCTAGATGCCCCCTAGCTGCAGGCAAAATTTGGGGTCTCTGAACCCAAATGCTCCCGAAATGACATTGCTGCAGATGGACACAGTTGACCGATTTTGGGCCACTTAGTGCTAGGAACCCCAAATTTGGTGTGCTAACTCAGTGGAAATAGCACCATAAAATATCCAAAGCTGGGGTTTCTAGCACCAAGTGTCCCCGAAATACAGGGCCCCAAAAATCGGTTCAGAAAATGTCAAGCACTTTTCTGCAGCAGAGAATGACATTTTCTGAACCGGATTTGGGGCCCCGTATCTCAGGGCCACTTGGTCCTAGGAACCCCAGCTTTGGATATGTTATGGTACCAGTTCCACTGGATTTGCACACCAAATTTAGGGTTCCTAGCACAAAATGGCCCTGAGATACGGGGCCCCAAATTCGGTTCGGAAAATGAAATTTTTTTGCTGCAGAAAAGTGCTTGACTCGAGTATAAGTCGAGGGGGGCACTTTCAGCACACAAAAAAATGTGCTGAAAAACTCGACTTATACTCGAGTATATACGGTACTTTAAAATCATCTGTACTAGCTCAGTGGTGCAGAATGACCATTACTGAGCATTAAAATTAGACAACGTTGTCAGGTTTATGGCTCTTATGGTGGCCATATTGGTTTCAGTCTTTCATCCAATTAATGTGCAATTGAATCAAAACTACTATATTGGCAAATAATTGAATAGCCATAATTTCCCTTCATATCGATTCAGACTCCTTTTCAATTGAATTCAATCAAACTCAGCCCGTTGACCAGAGAGGAATATTATTGATTGTTTTGCATCAATCAGCAACACACCGGTACCATTTTCATAAATATAATAGCATTTTGAGCTCTCAGATTATGAGATTACATGGTGGAAACATAGATGAGATCGACAAGCTACTATTGGCTACTGGACTGAAATCCATTTCCTTGCATGTGTAATACCACCCAGTGAGCAGGCGGATGACAGGTCGCACAGCCCGCTGATCTCTATGGGGAGGTTGGATGGAAGTGGACTGCATGGCCATTTCCATCCAATTGTCATCTGATTCAATGCGCCGGACAGATGGCGATCGTATCCCCATCTGTCTGTTTTTAGCGGACTAGATCGGATCAGATGCCGGCTAGTGACAGTGGACACATGTCCGCTGACATCCACTGCCCCATAAAGAACAATGAACAGTCCAATCAGGTCCACCTGAAAAACGGCAGGTGGACCCGATCAGTCTGCTGGTGTTTAAGGGGCCTAAAGGTACATGTCAAGGGGCATTCTTGACAAACGCTGCGTCTTCCTTTGAACACAGCTTTTTGAATGAAAAATGCAGCATTTGACAAGAAAAGGCTTAATTTGACCTGCAGTGCAAATGCACCTCAGTAGCACATCCTGCGTCCACAGAAAGCGACAATGCAAAGCAGGTCAAACACAATCACCGAACTGTCGTTTGTACTGCTATTTTAAAGTCAGTGGTGTTTTCCTGATCTGTGCTTGACTTGCGCAGGTCGTACTTGTGTAACCAATACCATTCATGTTTCTCTCTTATCAACGGCCATAAATAAACTTCAGTTAATCTTTACTTGTTCGTGTAGTGACTAACAGTGTGCCAGAAGGATAACATTGAATCTCATAAATCACACACAGTGGTTAGTCTAGTATTAAGTCCCCTTTATTACATAATGATTCACAAATATCTGGCTTGCGTCAATGTTCTGGGACTATAAGCCATTACAAAATCTAGTTCAGTACAACAGTGGGCTCCGATTTTACACCAAGCTTTTATATATTTAGTCTCCATAGCTCCTTACAGAGGACAGTCTATAGCAGCCCCTGGCCCGGAAGCAGCTCATTATCTCATGTCTTTACACAGATTGTGGTAACCCTTCTATAACGCAGACCTTACCTTATCTGGAAAAGTGTCAAAGCAGGTTCTCACTGGATCGCGGCATCCAAACTTGGAAGACTTGAATCTCCTGATGATGTCTTGGAGCGTAGCCGCTACCACAAAGTACTCTTGCTTCAGCCGCAGCTCCTTGCCTTCAAAGAACTGCAAGAACACGTTACAGAAAATGACATTTCAGACTTTATTTAGTTCACAGTAGCTGAATTTCAAGGAGAATCAAACTAAAACTGGATGTTATGGGCCTGTCAGAGATTACTTGTACTATACTGAAAAAAAAAAAAAAGACTTACATTATCATTGGGGTAGAGAACGCGGGAGATATTTTCAGCCAGATTTCTGTCCAACACAGCCTCGATGTAGTCACCAACATTAACTGTAAAACATATGAGCAAAGGGATCTTATTTATAAAGTCAGTATGCGGTCATGTTAATTCAGTTTTCAAAATGTTTTATTATGGCACTACTACAAGCCAATTTTTTTTTCTTAACTATCCCCAAAAGGGTTTAAATAAAAAAGGCAGCTCTGGCTTCAATCCAGAGCAATCCTATGTAGTACCTCTTTTTGCCACAAGATGTCCCCGGTCTTCAATGCTGAATGACCGACACCCAGCATTATTCAACCTTAAAGACTGAGGAAAGATTGTGAGTGCAGGGCATTATGATGTCAGCCCTTGAGGATCCAGTACATCATGCAACCAGCCAGTAGACAAAATGGTAAATGAAAAAAAGAAAAGAAAATAAGTATAACATAGTGCTTATGTATCCTCCAAGGAAAGAAAGGAAGTTGTGCTTCAAACTATGCAAGAACACAAATTCGATGCTGCAAAGAAAACGGTTTGTTGCTATTATGAAATGAAAAAAAACAAAAAAAACAAGGGTCTCCAAGCTGGATTGCTTTTCAGAGGGCATTTGACAGGCAGTGAGGAGGCATTATTGTCCTTTCCACACTGCCCGTTTCATCCCTAAAAGTCAAGTCCAGTTGCGGCGTGGGCCCAGATCACCTGAGTAGGTTGTGTTCAGTGAGCAGTACTGCCCCGTCCGCTGCTTCTGCAGCTTAAGGGGGAGTGGTTGGGGGGCAGTAAAAACGCAGCTCATCTGCATGCTTTTACCACACCCCAACCAAGTATAAACAAGCCCTAAGATTGTAAACATAAAAGTTATGCTATTCCCCATTGCCAATAAAGTCTTTGCTGGAGACATCTGATGCATGTTCTGCAGGATTACAGTCACATGTTTTATACATCAGATCCAAAATGCTATCAACATTATTAAAATGATATATCATTAACCTTACTACAGCACATGCATGTAAACCTAAAGTAGGAGTGTATGAGCTGGATCAATGCCAGCAGAGATCGCGACTCCTATCACTAGTTAACTATACCTTGGTGGGGTGAAAGTTCATTTTTCTGAGCTGAACACCAAAGATCAGTTCAAAAAGAGAAACAGCTAATATGCTTAGTGACAGTAAAGCTCCACATCAGGGACTCTGCAAATGGCATTGCTGAAATATGACCAAATGACGTTGGCTGAGCTGGAAGTAGGGAGGGGGTGGTTTCTGGGGGATGCTGTATGAGTCAGTCTGATGATTATACAGACATGGACAATTTTGTTGGTACCCTTCCATGAAAATTTTTCTCTGAAATAATGGTTCTAAAGCCCCAGAAGAGAAGGTTCGGGGCTGCTTTGTGCAATACTATTGCACAGAGCAGATGAGTATAAAATGTTTATTATTTGAATTTTTTTTTTAGCAACACTTTAAAATTAACAAAACGTAATTGTCATCCACTACTGTTTATTACATATTTAATAAAATTCAGACTTTGCTCTTATTTTTGACTCAACAGAATATTTTAAATAAAATTTAATAAAAAATGGTATGGACAAAAACAATGGGACCCTTCACCTTATATTTAGTTGCAGGACCTTTAGAAGAAATCACTGTAAACAATCAATTTCTGTAACTCTCAACAAGACTTCTGCATTTGCCAAAGGACAGTTTGGCCCACTCTTCCTTAGACTGCATGTTGCAGCTCTTTCTATAGATGTCCAAAAGAGATTGAGATTGGGGCTCAGAGAAGACCACATTAGAACAGTCCAATGATTTGATTTGTTGTTGGCCAGTCTTGTTTGCTTTTATCATTGGGTTTGCGGTTATTAACCTTTTGGAAGACCCAACCTATGACTGAGGCAGAGCATTCTGACATTGGGCAATATGTTTTTTGTTTTTTTTTTAAAGGTAAATTTTTATTTGGGCAATATGTTTTACTCCAGAATTCCTCGATACTCTTAAGATTTCATTTTGGCCTTCACAGGTTCAAGGTAACACGTGCAAAACGCAGCAAGACAGTCCTAAAACGTGAACAAACCTCCTCCAAGTTATTCTGGTTTTTAAAAAAATCTAAGAAGGTATTCTTAACTGAAAAGTACCTTCTTATTGCTCTCAGCCTCCCCAAATCTCCACATTACTTTTTTTTTTTCTGCTGTAGTCCAATGTCCGTTTGTCCGTTTTTTTCATCCATCTGTTGACAGATGAAAAGCTAGCATCAATGCACCTCTATGGAAAAACAGATATAAACGGATAATCATCTGTTTGCATCCGTTTATATCCGCCAACACCTTTTTTTTTTTTAAACGGATCTAAGACCTGTTTTTGTTTAGTTAAAAATGGAACGGACAAAAAAAAACTGATGTAAAAGGACTAACTGTCTGTTTTTGCAAAAAATGGCTCCGGGACTCAAGTGGTTAAGAACTCTAGCTAGCGGATATAAAAAACTGATGTAAAAATAGATGTAAAATGTATCCGTTGTTTCTTTTAAAAAACGTGACTGCACTTATGAAGCGAACGGTCCGCATGTGTGAAAGAGGCTTTAGAGCAGGGGTCCCAAACTGGCGGCCCTCCAGCTGTTGCGAAATTACAAGTCCCATGAGGCACTGCAAGGCTGACAGTTACAAGCATGACTCCCACAGGCAGAGACATGATGGGACTTGTAGTTTTGCAACAGCTGGAGGGCCGCTAGTTTGTGACCCCCGCTTTAGAGGGTGGCTATGCTTATTCGCCATGGTCCCACTTTATGTAGGAACATAGTCAACCTCTCTTGCTCGCTCCTGAGATGGACTAGGGATTATGGGATTTGTAGTGTGCATAGAGCAGTGTACATGACCACAAATAACATGTGCTGCTTGTTCCAAATTAACTGGAGTTGGAAAGATGAGAGGTGCAAGAGCTCATGGAGGAAAGTGTTGCTGCCTCTTAATGCAGCAAATTATCAGCACCCATGGGCCGTGTGAATGAAACCTCTTAAAGTAGAGTTCCAGCTTTTCTGACTCCACTGTCAGTTTGTGTGCAACTTACCTCCTATAGCTGTATACAGCAGGTTTCTGTGTCTGTGATGTCACTCCTCCTCCTGGTTGAAGTTCAAGTCCTCTGACTTTCAGCTTCTTTCCAATTGCAGTGCTGATACTACATCTCCCATGATCCTTTGATCCTCTGTAACTTCAGGACGGGCTATAGGAGTCACTTGTACCAGTTCTGGGAGTTGATTAGGTGGGTCTTTAAGGTACTGTGGGTGTTTCTGGGTTTTCGTGTGGGTGGTAAAAAGGTTTAAAATGTGTCATACCTCCTCCTGTGTCATTCCCGTCTTGAAGCATGCCAAAGAAGAATAGTTTACTGGAAGACTACAGAGGTAGGGCTATGGGAGGTTATTATGAAGGTGTCTCCTTCATATGTAAATGAATCACTTCACAGAGAGCAAGGCTCTGGTGGGGTGGGATCTGAGGAGTGGGACTCTCCCTGTTCACACTGGTCAGCATATTTATCTGGGCAGGATTGAATTCTAATGGTGATCCATTCAATTCTACCCAGCAGCAGCACACCTAGCTTTTAGAACAGGCTGTGTATGTTTGTGTATGAGGGGTTTCCTTCTTGAATAATGCTGTGATCTGTAAGGCGGGACTTGGGAGGTTTGGACTCTTCCGGTATGTGTGACTGGTTGGGACTGAATGCCAATTAGGATGTTTTCAATCCTACCTACCATCAGCGCTGTGAAGGATGTTCCATCATTTGCAGAGTCTGAAAGACTACAAAGGGGTGTTACATACTCTAGTGGTTGCGGAAGGGACAGAGTCTATCAGAAGGATATACAGAGTGTCACATGACACAAGCCACTACTAAACCCAGAATATCAGGGCATCTGCAGTAGGGCTGCAACTAACGATTATTTTCATAATCAATTAGTTGGCCGATTATTTTCATAATCGATTAGTTGGCTGATTATTGTTTAGTTTGTTTGTAATCGATTAATAACCTTAAAAAAAGGTGTGGTGTATGTTTAGTTAATATGTAATGTTTAAATTTATTATTAAATATCTATATGCAGTGGTAAATATAAATAACCAACTTTATAGATAGGGAGCAAAATCTCTAATCCACTCTGAGAATAACTGACAGAAGAGATATACTGTATATATTATTAGAGGAGATATACTATATATACTATTAGAGGTTGAATCTGGTAAATATCATCAGACTCAGAGATCACATTTTGATCCGTGTGGCCAGCATTAAGCTCGGGTCACACCTAGCTTTTGATCTGTTTCTGCAGTGCTTTTTGCTGTGCGCGTTGATTTTTACGCATGCGATTTTGCTGCAATTTGTAGTTTTCATTTTTTTAGGCCTTTTTTGGCAAATTTGATGTTGGGCAGATTAAAAAACACAAATTGCTGCACAAACGCAATACATGCTTTTCTGCATTTTCTCCATTGAAGTCTATTGAGCCAAAAAAGCACTGTTTTGCGTTGAAAAAAGTCCTTGACCCTTTCCAAATATGCAGCGGCTGAAAAAAGCATAGATGTGATTGTGTCCTATAGGAAACCACGTTAAATGAACTGAAGTGCGTTTCTGCAAAAAGCACCAAAAAACGCATAGGTGTGAACGAGGCCTAATGCCGTGTACACACGGGCGGACTTTTCAGCATCAAAGGTCCGGCGGTCTTTCCGACGGACTTTCGAATGAATGGACTTACCTACACACGATCATACCAAAGTCCGACGGATTTGTACGCAATGACGTACGACCAGACTAAAATAAGGAAGTTAATAGCCAGTAGCCAATAGCTGCCCTAGGATCTGTTTTCGTCCGTCGGACTAGCATACAGACGAGCGGATTTGACCGGACTTGAGTCCGTCGGAAAGATTTGAAACATGTTCCACATCTAAAGTCCATCTGCTTTTCGACCAAAAAAGTCAGCTGCAGGCGGATGGCACTAATAACGTTTTCATTACATGTTTGCATTCTTTCGAGTCCTGTTTAGAATTAGCCTGCCTATGTTACGCACCTTTGGAAAGATGCGGAGTATCTTTTGTGTCTGTTCCCTACTGCAGTAGTTATGATTAATTTGGAACCACTAATTAATAAGAGGATAGGAGTTGCCCATCTATGAATTATCCAGAACAAAGTCTCGTTTTTTTTAAAGTTAAAAATAACAAACATGTTATACTTACCTGCCCTGTGTAATGGTTTTGCACACAGCAGCCCGGATCCTCCTCTTCTCGGGTCCCTCTTTGGCACTCCTGGCCCCTCCCTCCCGTTAAGTGCCCCCACAGCAATCAGCTTGCTATGAAGGCACACAAGCCGAGCCACAGCTCCCTGTGTCCATTCAGACACGGAGCTGTGGCCTGGTTTGGCCCCACCCCCTTTCTCTCTTCATGGGCTGACAGTGTGATTGACAGCAGTGGGAGCCAATGGCGCCGCGTTGCTGTCTCAGCCAATGAGGAGAAGTGTCCCGGACAGCTGAGACCCTCCAACGTTGCTGGATCTAGAGGGACCTCGGGTAAGTATTGGGGGGCTGCAAAAGGTTTTTTATATTAATGCATAGAATGCATTAAAAGGGGTCGTGGTTTTTCATCTTAATGCATTCCTATGCATTAAGGTGAAAAACCTGTAGTGCAGCATCCCCCCAGAGCCTCCTTTTACTTACCTGAACCCGATCTTTCCAGCAATGAGAACAAGCCAAGCAGCTCCAGCCGCTGTCTTGGGTCCTCATTGGACAGATTGATAGCACCAGCAGCCATTGGCTCCCACTGCGGTCAATCAAATCCAGTGACACAGGAGTCGGGGCAGAGTCCTGCTGTCTGTCAATGGGGGGGGGGGGGGGGCGCACGAGTGCCCCCTTCGGAAAGTGGGTCTCCGAGGGCACTCGATGCGGGGAGGAGCCAGGAGCGCCACTGGGGGACCCCAGAAGAGGAGGATCAGAGCCACTCTGTGCAAAACCCTTGCACAGAGGAGGTAAGTATAACATTTTTTATTTATTTTTTTACATAACAAACAACAAACCTTTAAACCCCTTTAAGATGAAAAAAACCTTCTGCCTTTACAATCACTTTAAATAGATGATACTTTTACAGAGGTAATGCTTATAGCGTGAAAAAAGAGCAGGTAAGCATTGGTAGTTTGCTGTTTTATATTCAACACTTGTTTGCATCCCAGCGTCTATAATTACAAACATGTATATCTAAAAAGACACATAGGAATATTGTTAAATTTAATGAACTGCTTCTCATGAAACTAAACTCACATGACCTTTCCCATGCTCTAAATAATTAAATTAACCTTATGGTATATTCCAAAGCATGGCAAGTGATGTCCTTGTCAAAGCTCAACCTTAAATAGCAATGGTCTGGAACTGACATATTTGCCTTATATAGTCGCTCAAGAATTGTGGAGATAATCATAAGAGCTGCTCACTGTTCTAATCCTTCAAATGTTCCCTGCCTCCTCTCCTAGTAAAAGGTGTTGACAGAAGCCTTTGTGTACATGGTGTGACAAGCCAGCTGCAGTAAATGTACAGCAACCGCAGAGGGAGCCGACCAAAATAGAAAGCTGCTGACAGTAACCAACTCTCACACATATATTATATATATATATATATATATATATATATATATATATATATATATATATATATATATATATATATATATATATATATATATATATATATACATATATATACACATACACATATACATACACACACAGTGGGGCAAAAAGTCAGCCACCAATTGGGCAAGTTCTCCCGCTTAAAAAGCTGCTTGCCTATTGCAGATTCAGTCTTCCCAGCCTGGTGCAGGTCTACAATTTTGTTTCTGGTGTCCTTCGACAGCTCTTTGGTCTTCACCATAGTGGAGTTTGGAGGTTGTGGACAGGTGTCTTTTATACTGATAACAAGTTCAAACAGGTGCCATTAATACAGGTAATGAGTGGAGGACAGAGGAGCCTCCTAAAGAAGAAGATACAGGTCTGTGAGAGCCAGAAATCTAGCTTGTTTGTAGGTGACCAAATACTTATTTTCCACCATAATTTGAAAATAAATTCGTTAAAAAAAAAAAAATCAGACAATGTGATTGTCTGGATTTGTTGCACAATTGGTGCATATATATATATATATATATATATATATATATATATATATATATATATATATATATATATATATATATATATATATATATATGTATATATTTATTAGGGGTGCAACGGATCTTCATCGATCCGTGATCCAAACGGTTCACCCTGTTCGGATCGGTAGCCTCGGGCTTAGGAAAGGCCGCGGCTTTGGCCTAGCTCCGGAGCAGCGGCCATCTTGGTACACCCGGCGGCGGTGTACACCCGATGGCGCTGACGTCATCACCCCTTAACCCCTCGTTGTTGATCTGATCTGTCTGGCTTGGCGGACGGCTTCTATTGGGAGATGTGGATATTGTTACAGTGGGGAGATGTGGATATTAGTGGGGAAGATGTGGATATTATTACAGTGAGGAGATGTGGATATAATGGGGGAGATGTGGATGTTATTACAGTGGGGAGATGTGGATATTATTACAGTGGGGAGATGTGGATATTAGTGGGGGAGATGTGGATATTATTACAGTGGGGGAGATGTGGATATTAGTGGGGGAGATGTGGATATTATTACAGTGGGGGAGATGTGGATATTAGTGGGGGAGATGTGGATATTATTACAGTGGGGGAGATGTGGATATTATTACAGAGGGGAGATGTGGATATTATTACAGAGGGGAGATGTGGATATTATTACAGAGGGGAGATGTGGATATTATTACAGAGGGGAGATGTGGATATTATTACAGTGGGGAGATGTGGATATTATTACAGTGGGGGAGATGTGGATATTAATGGGGGAGATGTGGATATTAGTGGGGGAGATGTGGATATTATTACAGTGGGGAGATGTGGATATTATTACAGTGGGGAGATGTGGATATTATTACAGTGGGGGAGATGTGGATATTAGTGGGGGAGATGTGGATATTATTACAGTGGGGAGATGTGGATATTATTACAGTGGGGAGATGTGGATATTATTACAGTGGGGAGATGTGGATATTATTACAGTGGGGAGATGTGGATATTATTACAGTGGGGGAGATGTGGATATTAATGGGGGAGATGTGGATATTAGTGGGGGAGATGTGGATATTATTACAGTGGGGAGATGTGGATATTATTACAGAGGGGAGATGTGGATATTAGTGGGGGAGATGTGGATATTATTACAGTGGGGATCAACGTAACAAAGGCCACCATCAGTAACACACTACGCCGCCAGGGACTCAGATCCTGCAGTGTTAGACATGTCCCCCTGCTTAAGCCAGTACATGTCCGGGCCCATCTGAGGTTTGTCAGAGAGCATTTGGATGATCCAGAAGAGGATTGGGAGAATGTCATATGGTTCTATGCATTAAGGTAAAAAACCTTCTTTACTGCAGCAGCACCCCCGAGCTCCCCTTATACTACCTGAGCCCCGTAATTCCGGTGACGGGAACAAGCACACCAGCTCCGGCCGGTGTCTTGTGTCCTAATTGGATAGATTGATAGCAGCGCAGCCATTGGCTCCCGCTGATGTCAATCAAATCCAATGATGCGGGCACGGGGGGGGCCGAGCCGAGTCCTGTTGTCTGTGTCAACAGACGCAGCAGCAGGACAAGGGAGCATGCCCGCACGGGTGTCCCATAGGAGAGCGATTCTCTGACGGGACACTCGAGAAGAGGAGGACCCCAGAAGAGGGGGATCGGGGCCACTCTGTGCATAACCAACTTCACAGCGGAGGTAAGTATGACATTTTTTTTTCGCTTTTATTTTTTAAAACCTGAACCTTTACAACCCTTTTAAGCAAAAAAATTGTTATTCTCATTTTACAAGAATCATGCAGCTCTAATATATAGGCAGCACAACGGCTTAGCACTTCTGCCTCAAAGCACCAGGGTCCTTGGTTTGAATTCCAATCAGGACTCTACTTGCATGAAGTTTGCATGTTCTTCCTATACTTGCGTGGGTTTGTTTCTTTTGGGTACTCCAGTCCTTTCAGACTCCAAAAACATGCTGGTAGGTTAACTGGTTGATGTCTAAGTTGACCCTAGTATGTGCATTCGATGTAGGGACCTTAGATTATAAGCTCCTTGTGGGCAAACAATTATGTGAATGTACAGTCAGGTCCATAAATATTGAGATATTGACACAATTCTAATCTTATTGGCTCTATACACCACCACAATGTATTTGAAATGAAACAAACAGGAAGTCCTTTAACTACAGACTTTCAGCTTTAATTTGAGGGTATTTACATCCAAATCAGGTAAACGGTGTAGGAATTACAACAGTTTGTATATGTGCCTCCCACTTTTTAAAGGGACCAAAAGTAATGGGACAAATTAACAATCATCCATCAAACTTTCACTTTTTACTTGGTTGCAAATCCTTTGCAGTCAATTACAGCCTGAAGTCTGGAACGCATAGACATCACCAGACGCCGGGTTTCATCCCTGGTGATGCTCTGCCAGGCCTCTACTGCAACTGTCTTCAGCTCCTGCTTGTTCTTGGGGCATTTTCCCTTCAGTTTTGTCTTCAGCAAGTGAAATGCATGCTCAATCGGATTCAGGTCAGGTGATTGACTTGGCCATTGCATAACATTCCTCTTCTTTCCCTTGAAAAACTCTTTGGTTGCTTTCGCAGTATGCTTCGAGTTATTGTCCATCTGCACTGTGAAGCGCCGTCCAATGAGTTCTGAAGCATTTTGCTGAATATGAGCAGATAATATTGCCCGAAACACTTCAGAATTCATCCTGCTGCTTTTGTCAGCAGTCACATCATCAATAAATACAAGAGAACCAGTTCCATTGGCAGCCATACATGCCCACACCATGACACTACCACCACCATGCTTCACTGATAAGGTGGTATGCTTTGGATCATGAGCAGTTCCTTTCCTTCTCCATACTCTTCTCTTCCCATCACTCTCGTACCAGTTGATCTTGGTCTCATCTGTCCATAGGATGTTGTTCCAGAACTGTGAAGGCTTTTTTAGATATTGTTTGGCAAACTCTAATCTGGCCTTCCTGTTTTTGAGGCTCACCAATGGTTTACATCTTGTGGTGAACCCCCTGTATTCACTCTGGTGAAGTCTTCTCTTGATTGTTGAGTTTGACACACATACACCTACCTCCTGAAGAGTGTTCTTGCCAACTGTTGTGAAGGGTGTTTTCTTCACCAGGAAAAGAATTCTTCGGTTATCCACCACAGTTGTTTTCCGTGGTCTCCTGGGTCTTTTGGTGTTGCTGAGCTCACCGGTGCGTTATTTCTTTTTAAGGATGTTCCAAACAGTTGATTTGGCCACACCTAATGTTTTTGCCATCTCTCTGATGGGTTTGTTTTGTTTTTACAGCCTAATGATGGCTTGCTTCACTGATAGTGACAGCTCTTTGGATCTCATATTGAGAGTTGACAGCAACAGATTCCAAATGCAAATAGCACACTTGAAATGAACTCTGGACCTTTTATTTGCTCCTTGTAAATGGGATAATGAGGGAATAACACACACCTGGCCATGGAACAGCTGAGCAGCCAATTGTCCCATTACTTTTGGTCCCTTAAAAAGTGGAAGGCACATATACAAACTGTTGTAATTCCTACACCGTTCACCTGATTTGGATGTAAATACCCTCAAATTAAAAGGTGAAAGTCTGCAGTTAAAGCACATCTTGGTAATTTATTTTCAAATCCATTGTGGTGGTGTACAAGCCAAAAAGATTAGAATTGTGTGAATGTCTCAAAATTTATGGACCTGACTGTACAATATATGTAAAGTGCTGTGTAAATTGGTGGATATACAAATACCTGTATTAAAAAGAGAAGTATAGCCAAAGCTTTTTTAGCTGTACTTCTCCTATTAATCATAGGAGTTAAGATAGTTCTGCACCCTTGTGACTCATTTTGAGCACACAGCAGGCTAAAGCAGACATCAAAGACCCGGTTCAGGTTCCGAAAATATCCAACCATATGGTCAGTATCCACCCAGATGCCTGGACCAGCAGTTGGCTCAGCCTCTCAGCAAGTAACAGAGAGCCTGAGCCAGTCCCTCCCCCTCCACAATCCAACACTCCGGTGAGTGTTCTCGGTCTTAGAGGCCGCGGGGGGACAGATGCAGCTGGGATCGGTACTGCAGCCATCTAGGTAAGCATAATTGTTTATTTTTTTTTTATCATCCAATACTTCTCTTTTAAATAAAATAAAGTAGGCAATGGTTAGGACATGTCAGATTTTTATTCCTGTCTGTATTCCCACTGTACTCGATGTAACTCCTATAAACTCAAGTGCGATTGGTTGATATGGGCTCCAGCACTGCCCATTGTGTTCAAACACAATAACATTGGCTGTGGATTATTTGTGCTGAGTATACAATCTGTTATTATGTGCAAATGATTTACTTGGGAAAGCAGAGAAAACTGACATCACTTTCCAGGATCCTTTCCAGTATAAAGGTCAACTGCACCATGAACAATTAGAAAGTGCCACCAGAGAGCACATTCTGGATGTCAGCTATCAATGGCACTATTATGACTGCTGTTATTTTTGGACTTGCCCAGGAAAACAGTCTTCAGCTTAAAAAAATGCTATACAAGCCTTTGTAAAGCATATACAATCAAGATGCTTTCATTTTAGCTGATAAGTCTGCTATAGTTTGCAAGGTCAGAAGAAGAGAGAACATTGGGCCCTGTAGCCAGCAAATGCAGTTTCTTAAATTTGTAGTTTAATCATGTAAAGATCAGCACAAAAATTGCAGTTTGGAATGTATGACCTGCTGGAAATCTTTGTTACTGTTCTCTTCTAATGGGAAACCTGACAAGCTGCTCAATCAATGAGTTATTAAAGCGGTTGTAAACCGCTGCACTTCTTTTTTTTTTTTTTTTGCCTTACCTGTAAGGCAAAGGCAAAATGTGCTAGTATGCATCGCATAATAGCACATTATATAAAACTTGCCTCAAAACGAAGCCTTCCAGCGATGCAATGTCATCGCTGGAGACGGCGTCCATCTATACCTGGTCTTCCTTCCGGATTCGCGTTCCGGTTCTGTGACTGGCTGGAGCTGCAATGATGTCACTCCCGCGCATGCGAGCAGGAGCCGCCAGTCACGGCATATCACTCTCAAGAAACGACAATGGTGGCCATTCCTTCAGAGTGCATGCGCTAGTGACGTACAGTAAATATCTCCTAAACGGTACAGGTTTAGGAGATATATATACTACCTATAGGTAAGACTTAATATAGGCTTACCTATAGGTAAAACTTGAAGATGGAAGTTTACATTCCCTTTAAGGGCCATGTCACATAAGCATTCTGATGCCGACAACTCACCAGCTATAGGGCCTCTTATTCTAGGTACTGGGTCAAAAAACGGTCAGTCTGGCAGTTATCAGCCGACTTTCGGCCCGTGTGCACAGCTCCCCGACAGGCTTCTGTTAAACGAGCATGCTGGAAAGCCAGAAGCCAATTGGAATCCGATCAGCACTTGCAGCCAATGGCTGCGAGCGCTGACCGGTGTGTTCTGGCGGGAATGGGGGTCTCGTTCCCCTACCAAAACACAATAGCTTAGCAGGGAGTTCGCTGTTCTACCATTGCATAGTTAGTACAGTGAACTCCTGAGTCTATTCTGTTCAGCCCAAAAAAAACAACTGCCTGTGTATACCAGGCTTTAGAGGCCACAAAGCTGTTTTCAACCTTGCTGCCCTCAACAGCAGCAGCATACCAGGCCAGAAGGGGACCAATTTGAAGGGACTCTCATTATATTATATATATGGGCAGCACAGTGGTGTAGTGGGTAGCACTCTCGCCTAGTAGTAAAAAGGGTCACTGGTTCGAATTCCAACCACGACACTACCTGCCTGGAGTTTGCATGTTCTCCCTGTTCCTGCCTGGGAGAGACATGCTGGTAGGTTAATTGGCTTCTGTCTAAATTGGCCCTAGTATATGAAAATGTGAGTTAGAGACCTTAGATTGTAAGCTCCATGAGGGTAGGGACCGATGTGTATGTACAATGTATATGTAAAGCGCTGCATAAATTGACGGCGCTATATAAGTACCTATAATAATAATATTATATACTCTGTTGGACTTATCATCTATTTCTGGGATCCATTATATGCTATACTCTGTAAAAGAACCAATGTTTCCTAGAACTTGCTTGAAGGTTATATTCCCATTATATTATACTGTATATTGTACTACTTGTACTATTCCATACAGGTAGGTTGAAGGTTCTCCTGGGTGAGTCTGCTATTGCAGATGTGTCATTAGCAGCAGAATCTCTTATGCGACATGGCCTTTAAAACAAACATACATAACAAATTCCACAGAAATCTATTTTGTCAATTTACAAGGGAAACTAAACCTTGAGCTAAATCAAATAAAAGCATACATCTAAAAATATGTACAATGTGCAGGACTTGCATAAGTATGAACACTAGGACATACAGTACAGTATATAAAAAATTGTAGATTAGATTATAGGCACAACCTACCTGTATTCCCCCTCCCAGCTCTCTAGGAAGGTCCTGCAAATCAGAGAAGCTGTAGAAGCCCCCCATGGATACAAAGCAATCCACTTTACAGTACACTATGAGGCTTAAGGAGATTCGGCCTATACTCATTGGTCTACACCCCTCTGCGGCCTCTACACTTTAGAAATCTTCCCAAAAAAAAGGTGCAGTCATAGCAAAACCCTCCTCCCCTCCAA
The DNA here is from genome assembly GCA_037952925.1 of Lithobates clamitans. Taxonomy (NCBI): domain Eukaryota; kingdom Metazoa; phylum Chordata; class Amphibia; order Anura; family Ranidae; genus Lithobates; species Lithobates clamitans. The sequence goes on from JBBGZY010000294.1 coordinate 3,920,466, forward strand.
AAAACATTGTTTGACTTTGGTGATCGGCAGGTCAGACCCAAGCCCTGTCAGGGGGGAGAGGTCACATGTTCTCTCAAACCTGTAAACCCTGCTCCCTTAAGGCAATGTAGTGATGACTCTTACGGAGCAGGAAGGAGGAGGAGGAAGAGAGTGGATTTGTGATGTATACTGGGGGGGGGGGGGGGGGTTAACTTGGTGAAGGATGGGCTATCAAGGAACAAAGGAACACCATCCCAGCAAAATGTGTTGAGCAGATCTCTTCACGCACAACAGTTAATTACTGAATGCTTCACCCGAGTAGGTGCAACAGTGTAATGATCCACACCAGTAGGAGCCTTATCAAGATAGGTTCAGTAATATGTAGATTCATAAGTTCAATATACTAGCATTAAACTACAAGGGCAATTTTCAGTTCAACTGTATCCAGAAAAAGTCCATCTACCTCTACGGATAAAGCAAAAGGTCTGTATAGAAAGCGTCATGGAACCCCAGAGCTGTAATGAGGAATTGTTAGCAATCAACAGTAAAGATTCTGCGACTGATCTTGGAAATTTTTCAGATAATCAAGAACAGCCCATATAGTTTAGCCATCACATTAAGCAAAGATTAAAAGCAGGTTGTGGGGGGGCTCCCTTCAGACCTGTCTCTGCTCTTCAGATCTCAGAGCCCTCACCCTCTTAGAACTTCTACAGAGCACTGCATGCTTGACTGGCATGCAGAAGGGGAGTAAAATTGTCTTCTTTACACAGGGTGGCATTGTCACTGGCATTGGATTAACCTGCATTCAAATTTTTTTGGACTTTGCTCACCACTTGGTATTCCCACCTCCATCAACCTGGTCCTTCCTGCCTGCATACACCCAGCACGAGTCATATGTGCTAAGCCTCCGTGTACTATCTGCACTACTAGGTTGTTACAGGGGTGATAAAAGCACAGAAAATACATTTAAGTCTTACACTCTTTCAGGTTGAACTCATTTGGTGCCTTTGCTGACCAAAGCCTCATGGTGTTCACAGTGTTGTTTTTATATCCAGGAACAGGAGTATCATAAGGCATTGCAAGCACTACCTACAGAGGAACAGAAGACCATCCGCTCATCAGATAAACGCATATTACTACTATGTAAATCTAAACATTCTGAACAAAATAACATACAAACAGAAAATAGCATGTCTTATTAATATTACAGGTGGCAAATATTTCAGAAAGCTCTACTCTATTGTTAAAAAAAGCTTGCAGGAATAATCTGTTTAAGCTCATAAAGTATACCCAAAGGCATTTTCTTTTAGTTTTGGATAGAGGGGAGGTGATTTAGAATACCTGTAAGGTCTTAAGTGCTGTCTGTGCCCCAGTTAGGGATATTCACCCTCTACATTTAAGAAAAAGTAGTGCACGCACAACTTTTAAAAATGCGCTGCACCAAATCGCATGGTACCATGCCTACAAACGCACTGCATTTGGGGTGCTGTTAACAATACACTGGCACCCACAGCAGATCACAAGTTGGGTGCATTCCAGCGTGATGCGGGAAATGCTCACAGAATGTGCCTTTCCCGCACTGCATTCTGGTGTGAATCAGAATTTTTTTTCAAAATTTCTGATGGCTGCAATAAAATGCTTGATTCCAGCCCCTATTTGACGCTTGGGCCATTTAAGGCTACTGTACAGTAGATCCTTTACAGACAAGGAAGCTGCCATCTTAGCCTCTGTCTGATCTGTAGTTGCCATGGTGTTGCACATGTGATTACAGTTCAGTTGAAAAAACAAACAACTGTGACAGTTATCATTTTTGGGATGTCCTGAATGTAACTGTTTGATCGATGGCTTTAGTTCTGTTTTAAGAAGCAATAATGATTACTCATTGCTAAAAAAGATTTCCAAATTATTCCACAGCTTTAGGATGCCTGCAGACAACAAGAAAGTGTTTTGCCTTCTGAATGATCTTTCATGCAAAAAAAAATATTCCCTAAGCAGTAATGATTTTATTTGCAATCCAATTGTTTAAATAAAATACACATGCAAATGTTCTAATATTAAACCGATTCTTCCATATACATAATATAACTAAGGTAAAGCCACGTATAACAAAATCAAAGTCGTTAAGACTGACAGTCATTTGATGGTCTTTGTTCTAGTATGCACAGATACAAACCTGTGTATCCACCCATTTAGGACCCTCAGCAGTGCGCTCCACTCTGCCATAGAAATGTACAGGAAGCATGAACTCAGGACGAGCCTTCTCCCAGGGGTTCCCATACCGAAGCCAGTCATCAGCCTCCTCCACCTGTGGCAACAGAGAGGGAATAGTTTGTTTTTTATTATAAATGTTGGCCATATGAGTGACTCGGTGATATGTCGGGTCACTTATTCATTGTATGTTTTGCAAAAAAATAATTAAAAAAAAATACATTTTTTTTGAACATAGTAAATGTGTATAAACTACTGATTGATTTTTTTGGGGAGGGTTTTTTTCTTTTAATTCTTTAAAAACTTAACCTCTCTGGCATTAATCTCTATGTTAATGTTCCTCAACACGACGCCCCATGCTGAGGATGCATTAAAAATAGGTTCTCCCATTGACAGATGCCAGCCGATACTTTGTGCTGCAGCTTGGTATCAAGTTGGCTGTCACGGATACCTTGATACAAAGACAGCTATGACCTAGTGATCACGCTGAAGGCGTAATTCACAAAATAATAGTTTCAGCTCTGAGAAGCCACTTCAGCCTGTAGGCATGCTAATGTGTGATGACATCATCAAAGAAAACTCTGCCTTACATGTTATGCCAGATATGGTCTTCATCAAGAATCTCTGATGAAGTCTATATTGGAAATAACACAAAAGGTGAGGTTTCCTTTGATGATGTCATCATGCCGGTACACCGAGGCTGTCTGAAGGGGAGAGGCACATTCGAGAGGGGTAGAACAGCAAGTGGCAAGTAAATACAGAAAATATTTTGGATGTTTTAATTGAGGAAAACTTTGATGAAACCTGTCCTGGAGAGGATCACTGGGAGTGAACAGGGGTTGCCAAGAGCTGGCTGCTATTATTCTTGAGCGGTTTAAGACCTTCTATTATTTAGAGGTCAAACTGCAGGGGTGACCATACATCCTCACTTTGGTGGAGGTTCACAACACTTGTCCTGGTGGCATGAAGGATTAAAAGAGATTCACAATGTAATGATTTTAAGTTGGATACAGAAGTTGATTTAATGAGAAACGGTTTATTGGATGAACGGTTTGACTGCCGTTACATTATTGTGCTTGTGTGGGTTTCCTCCAGGTACTCTGGTTTCCTTCCACACTCCTAAGATATTCTGGAAGTTTAACTGGCTCATTTCTAAATTGGCCCTAGTACATGTATGTATGTATGTATGTATGTATGTATGTATGTATGTATGTATGAATGAATGTGAGTTAGGGGCTTTAGATTGTAATGTCCTTGAGGGCAGGGACTGAAGTGAATGTACAATGCATACAGTATCTCACAAGTACACCGATCATATTTTTGTAAATATTTTATTATATCTTTTCATGCGATAACACTAAAGAAATTACACTTTGCTACAATATAAAGTAGTGAGTGTACAGCTTGTAGAACAGTGTATATTTGCTGTTCTCTCAAAAAAAACAACACACAGCCATTAATGTCTAAACCACTGGCAACAAAAGTAAGTACACCCCTAAGTAAAAATGTCCAAATTGGTCCCCAATTAGCCATTTTCCCTCCCCAGTGTCATGTGACTCATTAGTGTTACAAGGTCTAAAGTGTGAATGGGGAGCAGGTGTGTTAAATTTGGTGTTATCGCTCTCGCTCTCTCATACTGGTCACTGGAAGTTCAACATGGCACCTCATGGCAAAGAACTCTCTGAGGATCTGAAAAAAATAATTGTTGCTCTACATAAAGATGGCCTAGGTTAAAAAAAGTTTGCCAAGACCCTGAAACTGAGCTGCAGCCCGGTGGCCAAGACCATACAGTGGTTTAACAGGACAGATTCCACTCAGAACAGACCTCGCCATGGTCAACCAAAGAAGTTGAGTGCACATGCTCAGCGTCATATCCAGAGGTTGTCTTTGGGAAATATACGTATGAGTGCTTCCAGCATTGCAGCAGAGGTTGAAGGGATGGGGGGTCAGCCTGTCAGTGCTCAGCCAATACGTCGCACACTGCATCAAACTGGTCTGCATGGCTTTCATCCCAGAAGGAAGCCTCTTCTAAATATGATGCACAAGAAAGCCTGCAAACAGTTTGCTGAAGACAAGCAGACTAAGGAAATGGATTTCTGGAGCCATGTCCTGGTTTGGTTCAGATGGTGTCAAGCATGTGTGGCGGTAACCAGGTGAGGAGTACAAAGATAAGGGTGTCTTGCCTACAGTCAAGCATGGTGGTGGGAGTGTCATGGTCTGGGGCTGCATGAGTGCTTCCGGCACTGGGGAGCTACAGTTCATTGAGGGAACCATGAATGCCAACATGTATTGCGACATACTGAAGCAGAGCATGATCCCCCTCCCTTCGGAGACTGGGTCGCAGGGCAGTATTCCAACATAACCACCTCAACACACCTCCAAGACGACCACTGCCTTGCTAAAGAAGCTGAGGATAAAGGTGATGGACTGGCCAAGCATGTCTCCAGACCTAAACCCTATTGAGCATCTGTGAGGCATCCTGAAAACAGAAGGTGGAGGAGCGCAAGGTCTCTAACATCCACCAGCATCATGATGTCGTCATGGAGGAGTGGAAGAGGACTCTAGTGGCAACCTGTGAAGCTCTGGTGAACTCCATGCCCAAGAGGGTTAAGGCAGTGCTGGAAAATAATGGTGGCCACACAAAATATTGACACTTTGGGCCCAGTTTGGACATTTTCACGTAAGGGTGTACTCACTTTTGTTGCCAGCAGCTTAGACATTAATGGCTGTGTGTTGAGTTTTTTTTGAGAGAACAGCAAATTTACACTGTTATACAAGCTGTACACTCACTACTTTACATTGTAGCAAAGTGTCATTTCTTCAGTGTTGTCACATGAAAAGATATAATAAAATATTTACAAAAATGTGAGGGGTGTACCCACTTTTGTGAGATACTGTATGTATGTGAAGTGCTGCGTAAATTGACAGCGATATACAGTACAAAAACCTGTAATAAAATGAATTAGTGTGATATATTTTAACAAAAAAATATTTGAATATGCTTTATTGATATATATTTTTTATTTATATGTATTTACTGCAGCACATGGTTTGATGCACAAAAAAAAAAAATGTTTATCACGTTGTAATGTGCAAGAATATGTTTGACCCGTTTTGACAATGAGCGCTTACTGTTTTTTTTTACATGCAGAATATATTATATATATATATATTTTTTGCGTTTGTTTAGTTTATACAGCTAATACAAGTGCAGCACTCTCTCTAGGATGTATATATTAAAATGCATCTTGCTCACACTCGCTAGTGTTTACAAACAGTGGTACCAAGAAGAAAAATTTCTTACATGTCTTTATAAAATAAACTATTTGAATGGGCAAATTTATAAAGTCGGGGATGTTGCATTCAACAAACATTTACAGGTGTTTAATTAATCATTGCACATTTAGGCCCCTTGCACACAAGCGCAACGTTTTACCATTTTTTATCCATCCCTTGACAGATGAAAAATGGACATCAATGCATCTCTATGGAAAAACAGATCTAAACGGACAATCATCCGTTTAGATCTGTTTACATCCACTTCTGTCAACATCCGTTTTTGAGAAAACAGTTCAAAACCCTATTTTTCTTTTTTGTTAAAATAACATCTGTAAACACAAGTGAAAGGGGCCTAAGACCCCATACACACTAAGATTTTCTGCAGATTTTTGTCTTCAGGTTTACCAAAACCATATAATGAGGTCAAACCTTAAGAGTTTAAATTTGTATGCAATCAGGCAGGCCTTTGCACTACATAGTTTTGGTAAATCTGAAATATGTGTATGGGGTCTAAAACACATGCACCAAGAAGATTCACCTGCAGTGAATGTCACAATTACTGTTCTTGTTCTATAAATATGCCCCAAGGAGTGAGGCTCCGTTCACACTAGCACGTTTTTTGATGCATTTTGCAGAAATGCATGGGAATTTTTTAACATGGGTTCCTATGGAACATGTTCACATCAATGCCTTTTTGTACCTCTGCATTTTTGGAAAGGGTCAGAGACTTTTTTTTCATGCAAAATGCTGCGTTTTGCATGTAATAGAATCCAATGGACCAGCATCAAAAACGCAAGTGCAGCGTTTTTACAGCATTTTTGGATTTTTTTTTTTTTTTAAACTGTATACAGTCTAAAAAAAAAACAAAACACAAAACGCGGCAAAAACGCTGTAAAAACGCTACAAAAACGTGGCAAGCATCACAAAAAAACCTCCAAAAACGCTCAAAAGCAACATGCATAGATGTGAATCGAGCCTTATAGGTAATTAAGAAAGCATTCTGTTACTGCTAAACTTGGCCTGGGCATCTAGGACTTAATAAGCATAAAAAAGGTTAATAAAAGCAATGCAACATCATACAAATTATTGGCAAAATAAATGGAAAACCAATAAACAGTGATGGTCAGGAAATATCAGTGGTTTCACATCTTTATTATCAGATTATTGTTTGTAATAAATATAACAAAGTGAGTATACACTGAATGCACAGGTACTCAAAGACTTCTTAAAAGTGACCCAATGAACACCAAAACAGTAGCTACAGCCAATATCGCTGCTCGGTAAGATGCTTAGAAAATGCAATTGTGGTCTTGCTCAAGTCATTATAAAAAGGGGAAAACTATGTTTTTAGATATTCGTGTAAGGCTACATTTGCGCAGACAACTAGCCCCAGTGTGAATGACAACGGCATGAATCTTTTGGTTCCTGCAGCTGTTTTTGTCCCCTCTGAGCAGCTAGCTGCGGCCACCGAGCTCAGTACACTTCACTGACAGGTTGGCAGCAGCTATCAGTGGCTGTCCGCTCATAGGTGGCAAAACCAGCTGCAGAAATCTGCCCTGCCGCTGTCATGTGCGAATGTAGCCCAAGAGTTCCACTTGCTACAAATAATGTTAGCAATGTGTGTTAGTGGTTAAAAAAAAAAAATCTATATATAGCTTGTAATTATACATGTACATGAAGGCAACCATACATTTTAATTACATACACTATACTTAACATACAAAGGCTGTGCTTGCTACTTTGCAGTGCTACACAGTGGTTGGGGCTTAAGCGCTCCTTCTCTCAATGCAAATCTAGTCGAGTCAGTCGACAGAAATAATGCACCCTTGTGCAGCTGATATCTATAACGGTTGTTAACTCTTTCAGTCAGCAAGAGCCAGCCCTTTAAAGCTCTTAACACCAGAGGCGTTACATTGGCTTCCCAGTCACACAATTGTCTGTTGCGGTGATCACGAGCTCAACCCACCAGCTCACAATTGTAAACAGTGACCGGGAGCAGTCAGTGTCAGGGCGGGAGTGCACATGTTCCCAGCACAGAGCAGTGATGCCAGCTAAACCCACGTTGCAAGTCAGCGTTAAAGCGCATTGCTGTGCTGCCACACATATGCATATAGCTTTTGGTAAGGGAGGGAGCGCGAATAAGTCAAATATAGAACACTTTTTGTTGCTTGATCCACTTATGTAAGAGAAGGTGTTTAAAAATGTGAAAGTCACGACAAAAATACTGTAAAGTAGAAATGTGGCCAGTCTATAAATATTTCATAAACATTAAGCCAACTCAAACTCGCAATGACCCCTATAGCCACAGCCACGTGGAGCAATTCATCATCAAAATTCACAACAGAAGCAGTAAAGTCACCTATGTAGGGTCTCAGCACTTTTCTCTCTTCCCTCTTCCTATGTACCGCTTACTATAGGCTTGGCTCACATCTTTGTGGCTCTGCGAGATGTGTGTGCATGTTTGCGTGGGTGCGTGAACGGGCAGCAGTGCCTGCGTTTTATGTAGGAAAAAGGTCTCTGCCCCATTTTTAAACTGTAGCTGGAGGGAAATCACATGGTGCTTTTGCATGCCTTAAAGATGAAAGGGCTGCCAGGCTGCCAACTCATTGCTGGCACAGGGGAAGCTGAAGAACAAAGAGAAAAAGAGTAAAACTGTGAAGCGTCCATTGCAAACTTTGATGCGTAATTACTTTATGGTGCCTGCAGCTACAAAAGGTCAGTAAGGGTTGGTTTTAAAATGCATTTACTCCTTAAAAAAAAAAAAAGGAAATATTTGAAAAAGTCTATAGTTTTGCCACAGTTCTACTTTACAGTAAGGGTTGCCACCTGACCTGTATTTTACTGGCTTGGATGGTAAAAATGTTTTTTGTTGCTAATAATATTAGTAGGATAGGAACCATAGGCTGGCATTTTTTTTCTAAAAAAAGGTGGCGACCCCAACTCCCAGTCAAGATCTAGGATGGGCTAAAGTAAGCAGCAGTTGGAAACTGCACCAAGTAATACATGTGTTTAGGGCTGTATGGTCAGGTATTCCGTGTGGATTTGCCTGGATTTGACACACATAGGCTAAACACTCAAGTGTGCATGAGGCCTAAGGAGTGGCGCCATTTACATAGAGAGTTGGATTTGTCTAGACCCGAATATCATGGCCCAAATTGAAGGGAAATCCCAACTTTGACAATGGTCACCAGAACACGTCCCCAGTGAAAGTCAACTGACCTAGTGAAAACTGTAGAAGGTTAGATTTTCTACCACCATCTGCCCTGATTACACAGATCACCAGGAAAGAAAGTGAGAAAGAGTCTTCCTAAAGGGTAAAAAAGATGATGGTAAAAGCCCGACAGAGGTTTAAACCCTTCTCCAATTAAACTATAAACAGTAGTTTAAGGCTGGGTTCACACCTCAGACGAATGCGGCTTGCAGCAGGGGTTCGGTGCGTCCCTGTTCTCTGTTTCAGGTACGAATCAGGGCCAAATTTTTGCCTGAATTCGGCCCTGAAATGAAGCCAAAGACGCACAGGACTCCTGTGCAAGCCGCTCTGCAGCCGCAGCGGAGATATGTGAACTGACTCCAAAGAGAGCCGGTTACAATCTCCTGTCATGCGAATGGGATGCGGAGAAACCCGTATCCCATTCGCATAGGTGGGAACCCAGTCTAACTGCAGTTCAACTTTAACATACAAAAATTGTTAACAGGAGCAGGGTCACATCTGAGAGATGAAAGGTTATTTCTTTTAAATCACATAATATGCATAGTATTAATAATTTAAAACATTTTTCAAGTACAGCAAAATTAATTTCATTACCTGCCATCCATTGAGAATTCTTTGATTGAATATCCCAAATTCATATCGGATCCCATAGCCATAGGCAGCCAGACCCAGAGTAGCCATTGAGTCAAGGAAACAAGCTAGAATGCAAGAAAACACAACAGCTGTTATTTCTATTTAATTAAAGGGTCAGTCTACCTGAAACGTCCCCTGACTATTCATATATCTGTCAGAGATTCAACTGGTGAGATATCTATGCTTAAATTATTGGATCTGCTTGCTGCGGCCATTATAAATGGAGCATCCAGGACATACAAAATGCTAGGAGATGATTCAGTCAACCATGCTCCACTTATAATACAAAACCCCAGGGGATGATTCAGTCAACCATACTCCACCTATAATAACAAAACCCCAGGGGATGATTCAGTCAACCATACCTCACCTATAATACAAAACCCCAGGGGATGATTCAGTCAACCATACTCCACCTATAATAACAAAACCCCAGGGGATGATTCAGTCAACCATACCTCACCTATAATACAAAACCCCAGGGGATGATTCAGTCAACCATACTCCACCGATAGTAAAAAACCCCAGGGGATGATTCAGTCAACCATACCCCACCTATAATACAAAACCCCAGGGGATGATTCAGTCAACCATACCCCATGTATAATACAAAACCCCAGGGGATAATTCAGTCAACCATACTCCACCTATAATACAAAACACCAGGGGATGATTCAGTCAACCATACCCCACCTATAATACAAAACCCCAGGGGATGATTCAGTCAACCATACCTCACCTATAATACAAAACCCCAGGGGATAATTCAGTCAACCATACTCCATCTATAATACAAAACACCAGGGGATAATTCAGTCAACCTTAATCCACCTATAATACAAAACACCAGGGGATGATTCAGTCAACCATACCCCACCTATAATACAAAACCCCAGGGGATGATTCAGTCAACCATACCCTACCTATAATACAAAACCCCAGGGGATGATTCAGTCAACCATACCCCACCTATAATACAAAACCCCAGGGGATAATTCAGTCAACCATACTCCATCTATAATACAAAGCCCCAGGGGATGATTCAGTCAACCATACCCCACCTATAATACAAAACCCCAGGGGATGATTCAGTCAACCATACCCCACCTATAATACAAAACCCCAGGGGATGATTCAGTCAACCATACCCCACCTATAATACAAAACCCCAGGGGATGATTCAGTCAACCATACCCCACTTATAATACAAAACCCCAGGGGATTATTCAGTCAACCATACCCCACCTATAATACAAAAACCCAGGGGATGATTCAGTCAACCATACCCCACCTATAATACAAAACCCCAGGGGATGATTCAGTCAACCATACCCCACCTATAATACAAAACCCCAGGGGATGATTCAGTCAACCATACCCCACCTATAATACAAAACCCTAGGGGATGATTCAATCAACCATACCCCACTTATAATACAAAACCCCAGGGGATGATTCAGTCAACCATACCCCACCTATAATACAAAACCCCAGGGGATAATTCAGTCAACCATACTCCACCTATAATTAAACTATCTCTTCTGGATGGACTGAACCTTTAAGATTACATTGATACTATACATTGGGTAAAAGCCACATTGCAGTGTATAATAACACACTTTTGTGAATATTGGCAACTGTAAATTTGCACTGAAAGCTACTGTAAGAGCTACTTCATAATTACTGGCACACACTGGAAAATGTCTGACCATACTGGTGCATCGGAAATTTCCAGCCATGCAAGTTTGTTAAAAGAGCAGTGGCCATGATCTGTGTTGGCAAACAAGCTGTTTACTCTCCCCTGAATTCTCATGAATATTAATATTTGCTGAACTGCTGGCAGCTTCAAGAGAAAATAAGAGCATAATGAAACTGTACAGCTATGAGACACACAGGCTGAAAAGGGGCCCCTTCCGACATTTGTCACTGTTGCTCTACATATATGCAGGCTGTTTTCCTCGATGGGCCACCTACACAAAAGCACATGCTGCACAGACAGTATGTCCACTCTGAGCTGTAACACACAGTCAGGGTAATGTGGACTTGGGAATGCTGTGCCAATTCAGACTCAGGATCAATGTGTCCTCGTGTATAGGTGATCAGCAGATGGAATATAGAAATTTCTATTTGGTATAAAAAAAGCCATTATAATGTAACAGAGTGCCTTGTATAATCACTTTCTGGGCTTCATGATCATCTCTATGGCATTAGAGTTGGAAGTCTAGAAATGCTTATGGGACAAAACCTCCATTACTGAGAAAAACAGAACTAGTCACTGGGAAGCAGCTTGAAACAGTGCCAAGCTGGCACAGTAACAAAGTGCCCTTCAGCAAATGCAAAAGTAAAGCAATCAAGAGAAGATACATGAACTCTAATTATGCAGTTTGGTAAATGCTTCCAGTTTTATACAAAATATATTCTATATATAAGTGGACATCTACCCGCCATCAGACCGCCACTACTTCATGACATGACATTGTATGGAGCAGGAAATGGTGACACAGATATATCAAATGTTGCATTTATGCTTTATGCCAAATAAAGGAGGTCAAACGAGGATATGTCTGCATATGTACATTTCCATAAGGGCTAAATAAAAATAACATTTATGCAAATGTGTTAAAAAGAAAAAATGAACACAGCTAAAGAATCTATAACAGCCAGTCATTGTTTAAATTGTTGTAAACTCTGTTACACCACTTGTACCTACAGGTAAGCCTAGAATAAGGCTTACCTGTAGGCAGGGGCGTTGCTAGGGGGTGGCTTTTGGGGCTATAGCCCCGAGTCTCTGCAGGGGTCCCCAAAGGGGAGGGGAGGCTCTCTGGGGACCCTTATGTAAGTGGGGGGCTCTCTGGGGACCCTGATGCAAGGGAGAGGCTCTCCAAGGACCCAGATTTAAGGGGGAAGCTCTCTGGGGACCCTGATTTTAAGGCAGAGGCTCTCTAAGGACCCAGATTTAAGGGGGAGGCTCTCTAAGGACCCTAATGTAAGGGGGGCTCTCTGAGAACCCTGATGTAAATGGGGGGCCCTCTGGGTACCCTGATGAAAGGGGGAGGCTCTCTGAGGACTCTGATGTAAGGAGGATGCTCTCTAGGGACCCTAATGTAAGGGGGGCTCTCTGGGGACCCTAATGTAAGGGGGGACTCTCTGGGGACCCTGATGCAAGGGGGCTCTCTGGGGACCCTGATGTAAGTGGGGGGCTCTCTGGGGATATATATACCCACACACCTATATTACTGTATATACATGTGTATGCCCGCCCAAGCTTATGACTTTCTTTACTATGCTGCTGTGGGCTCTAGCCCCAGATCTTTTGTAGACCTAGCAACGCCCCTGCCTGTAGGTACTGTAAATATTTCTTAAACCTGCACGGTTTAGGAGATATTTACCATATACGCATTCGCCGACGTCAGCGGCGCATGCACACTGAAGAAACGGCTCGATCATTCCAAAACAAGAGGTAAGGGGAAAGAAACGTTCCAATGAGATAACTTTCTCATAGACGACTTTCTAAGCGGGGATTCTGCCTTACTTGGGAGATTTCCTTTAACTTCCTGTTGCATATTTGGAACAGGAAGAGAAGAGAAATTCCCCAAATGGTACAGCAAGCTAAATAGAAAATAAACTCATCTAAAACTCAAAAAAAAAAAAAAAGAAGGAAGGTTTAGCCATAAATACACTTTAAGGACTGCTATAGTGTTTAACAATGAAATGCTTGATTGTGTATGAAGCAACGCTATGGAGATTATGATTAAGCAAATTTGATTCATGAAACGCGTCAAGCTCTGCTGTGTCTGTATCGATGTTATCCACATGGATTCGAATTTACAATAAAGCTGCATTTTATTCCTCTATACCTTGGAGTGCGGTCAAACTCTTTATGTTTCTTTGGCTATGGTGATCATATAGCTTCACTTTGTCAAAACACCTCTACATATGCTAAAAAAAAAATATTCCTAATGTGCACGTATATACAATCCCAATTCCAAAAAAGTTGGGACGCTGTGTAAAATCTACATAAAAACAGAATGCAATTATTTGCAAACCTCATAAACTCATATTTTACTCACAGTAGAAAATAGAAAAAATAACAAAAAGTTTAAAATGGAGAAAATAGACCATTTTAAAGCGGAGTTCCGCCGGAAATTTTTTTTAAAGTCAGCAGCTACAAATACTGCAGCTGCTGACTTTTAACTGCTTGCGGGCCAGCTGCCACGGTTTTACTGCAGGCAGGTTGGCTCCGCTGCGCGAAATCACGTTATTGTACGTGATCTTGCGAGGCCTGGATAGGGTGCCCGCCGCGAGCTCCGTGAGTCCGACCGTGGATCCTGCGGACTCGATGTCCGCGGGGACACCCGCGATCGTCTCACGGAGAGGACGAACGGGGAAATGCTAATGTAAACAAGCAATTTCCTGTTCTGCCTAGTGACAGGACACTGATCACAGCTCTCTGTAATCGGGAGCGGTGATCAGTGTCGTGTCACACATAGCCCCTCCCCCCCATAGTTAGAACACATCCCTAGGACACACTTAACCCCTGCAGCGCCCCCTCCTGGTTAACCCCTTCACTGCCAGTCACATTTACACAGTAATCAGTGCATTTTTAATCGCACTTATCGCTGTATAAATGTGAATGGTCCCAAATAGCACCAAAAGTGTCCGATGTGTCCGCCATAATGACAGTCACGATAAAAATCGTTGATCGCTGCCATTACTAGTAAAAAAAAAATTATTAATAAAAATGCCATCAATCTATCCCCTATTTTGTAGACGCTATAACTTTTGTGCAAACCAATCAATATATGCTTATTGAGATTTTTTTTACCAAAAATATGTAGAAGAATACGTATCGGCCTAAACTGAGGGAAAAAAATGTTTTTTTTATATATTTTTTGGGGATATTTATTATATCAAAAAGTAAAAAAGTATGCGTTTTTTTTTTCAAAATTGTTGCTCTTTTTTTGTTTATAGCGCAAAAAATAAAAACTGCAGAGCTGACCAAATACCACCAAAAGAAAGCTCTATTTGTGGGGAAAAAAGGATGTCAATTTTGTTTGGGAGCCACGTTGCTTGACCGCGCAATTGTCAGTTAAATTGACGCAGTGCTGAATCGCAAAAATTTCTCTGGTCTTTGGCCAGCCAAATGCTCCGGGGCTGAAGTGGTTAAAATAAAGACACTTACCTGTGCAGGGCGCCCGCAATGTCCTCACCCGAAGCCGACCCATCCCTCGGCTCCAGGTGCAGGCATCTTCAGTAAGGGAATCAGAAAGTGAAGCCTTGCATCTTCGCAGCCTGGTTCCCTACTGCACATGCGCGAGTCGCGCTGCGCATTCATGATTGTTTCTGCTGTCTTCTGGGACCTGTGTGTCTCCCAGAAGACAGCGGGGGGGGGGGGGACAGAGGAGGGGCCAGACATGGCGTAGTTCGCTGCAGATTCTGCAGCGCTCTTTTGCCGGAAGTGGGAGTAAGTACCTGTATTAGACAGGTATCTGCTCCCCCCTAAAAGGTTCCAAATGTGACACCAGAGGGGGTGATTAACCGGATCAGCGGAAGTTTCATTTCTAGGTGGAACTCCTCTTTAAGAAAAAAATATGGCAATTTTGAAAATTATGGCAGCAACGGGTGTTAAAAAGGTTGGAACAGGACAACAAAAAGCTGGCAAAGTAAGCGGTACTAACAAGGAAGAGTTGGAAAAAAAATTTGATACTAATTAGGTTAATTGGCAACAGGTCAGTAACATGATTGGGTATAAAAAGAGCATCTTATGCCCCGTACACACGGTCGGACATTGATCGGACATTCCGACAACAAAATCCTAGGATAGCTTTCATCTCTTTATTTATTCTGAGCATGTGTGGCACTTTGTGCGTCGGATTTGTGTACACACGATCGGAAATTCCGACAACGGATTTTGTTGTCGACAAATTTTATAGCCTGCTCTCAAACTTTGTGTGTCGGAAAATCCGATGGAAAATGTGTGATGGAGACTACACACGGTCGGAATTTCCGACAACAAGGTCCTATCACACATTTTCCGTTGGAAAATCTGACCGTGTGTACGGGGCATAAGAGAGTCAGAGTCTCAAGCATAAAGATTGTCAGAGATTCACCAATCTGTAAAAAGCTACATCTAAAAATTGTTGAACAGTTTTAGAATAATGTTCCTCAACGTAAAATTAAAAAAAAAAAAAAAAAAACTTTAACCACTTGCTTACTGGGCACTTAAACCCCCTTCCTACCCAGACCAATTTTCAGCTTTCAGCGCTGTCACTCTTTGAATGACAATTGCGCAGTCATGCTACAGTTTACCCGAATGAAATTTTTATCATTTTTTCCACACAGATAGCGCTTTCTTTTGGTGGTATTTAATTGCTGCTGGGTTTTTTATTTTTTGCTAAATAAAACAAAAAGTGATCGAAATTTTGAAAAAAACAAAACTGTTTTATAGTTTGTTATAAAATTTTGAAAACAGGTACTTTTTCCCCTTCACTGATGTGCGTTGATGCTGCTGCGCTGATGGGCACTGATATGCACTGAAAAGGCGGCACTAATGGGCACCGATAGGTGGCACTGAGAGGTGGCACTGAAGGCCACTGGTAAGTGACACTGATAGGCAGCACTGATCTGTGGCACTAATTATTAGACACTGATGGGCATTGATTGGCAGCACTGGTGGGCATTGATGGGTGGCACTGTGGGGGCAGGTAGGTGGCACTGTGGGCACTGGCAGATGGCACTGGTGTGTATTGGTAGGTGGCACTGGTGGGTACTGGTAGGTGGCACTGGCAGGTGACACTGGTGGGCACAGCCGCGGCTTTCCGAGTGAGGGACCGATGTCCCTCTGACAGAAGCCAGTGATCGGCTTTTTTTTCCCCTCACGCTGATGGGGAAAAAAGAATACCGGTTACTGAGCTTCTGTTTACATCACGTGATCAGTCTTCATTGGCTGACAGCTGTTCACATGGTAAGGGTCCGGGATCGACCCCTTACTCGGATCTGTGATCAGCCGAGTCTCATAGACTCAGTAATCACAGAGCGCACCGATCGTGACCTGCAGGGTCTCGCAGACTGCGCTTGCTCGGGAGGATGTTCATGGACGCCCTCCCGGCAATTAAGGCCCGCGCTGCAGCCGTCTTTCAGCTATATCGCGGATGGCAAGTAGTTAAATATATGATCATCTGCAGTGCATAATATCATCAAATGATTCTGAGAATCAGGAGGAATCTCTGTGTATAAGGGACAAGTATGAAACACAATCTTGGATGCTCATGATCTTCGGGCCCTTAGATAGCAGTGCATTAAAACCAGGTGTGATTCTGTGATAGACATCGCTGCATGGGCTCAGGAATACTTCCAAAAATCACTGCCTGTGAATACAGTTTACCATGCCATACAAAAATACAAATTACCACAGTGAGGCATGCAAATGGGCACAGTAAGGCATGCAAATGGGCACAGTGATGCTGCAAATGGGCATTGTTGACCCTCTTTTCCACTTACAGTAGCTGTGCATTTCTCACCCTCGTCTTATACTCGGGTCAATACGTTTTTCCCATTTTTTTTGTGGTAAATTAGGGCCTCGACTTATACTCGGAACGACTTATACTCGAGTATATACTGTAAAGCTCTATCATGTAAAGAATCACTGTGTTCTCCCGGCAGGGACAGCTCCCCCCAGAGTAACACAATAGCTCAGCAGGAGGGATTCCCCCATCAACACCGACTGTGTTGATGGGGAATAGGACGATTTTCTTTCCTGCCATGCATCATCTATATCCTGCTTTAGTCAATAGCTATCAGCATTGTAGTCTACTTTTATTTGAACTGGTCCCCCAACTCAGGATGTTGATACGAAAGGGCTAGGCTGTTCATTTCAAGTGCTGTATGCTAATGAGCACCCTAGGTAGGGTCTTTGGATTACAAAAAGTAGTTATACCTGCCAAGCGTCCCAATCCGCCATTGCCGAGACCTGCATCTTCTTCAATCTCCTCCAGCTCCTCCATATCCAGGCCCAGCTGTAATGAAACAAGTGTAACGTCAAACTTTATCTTAAAAACAATTCACAATATTCAATGTGACAACAGGGCTTTGTTCCCTACTATCTGAAAGCTGCTAGTTAGTAAGATGCATACCCAATACCTGTAACTTGTAGAGGTTTTCATGGGTGTGGAAACAAAATAGCATTGAGATATTTCCTTACAGGTGCTAAACATACCCTATAGACAGAGGTTTTCTAGATATATTTGGTGAATAAACCAGGCAACTTTTATTGAAATTGTATGGTTGGAACGCAGCAATGACACATTTGTATGATACTGTATATCTTGGAGAATCAATCATTAAAAACTGGAGTATGGATTTAACATTAAAATGTAGAAGAAAATCAATGCAGAACACCAGGCCGTCAGCAAATTCTATATCTGAACTGCATAAATATGAGCGGCTTTGTCTTCCAAACTATTTGTATTCCTGGTCACCCATTCTTCTGATCCAGGCATTCATACAGTCCTGTACAATAAAGCCCTGGACTTCCCTTCAAATAAAACCGTTAGAGGAAATACAGGTTTTAGAACTCCAGCATAGGAGGACACAGGCACCTGCCGTTGGGAGGGAATTGATGCATTTGAGGCGGCAGATCACGGACATTCTTCGAAACAAGGCGAAGGCAGTAATACAATCAGGTAGAAAGGCAACATATGAATTGGGAGACAAATGCAGTAAATTGTTGGCTGGGAAACTTAAAGAAAGAAGTACGACAACATATATACCTCAGATAAAAGGGGGAAACGGACACTTAATATCATTGCCAAGGGATATAGCTCTGAGGTTTGGAGAGTATTACTCCTCTCTATATAACCTGACTCCAACACCCTCACCTCTTCCCATACTGGAGGAATATATCTTTCTTCAGCACAGCTTCCTCAGATATCATCATTAGCCTGTCATAACTTGGAGACGCCCATCTATACCGAAGAACTAAATACTGCATTAAAAACAGTCAAATCCGGGAAAGCTCCAGGCCCTGATAGATTTTCCATATAGTACTATAATGCCCCGTACACACGGTCGGACTTTGTTCGGACATTCCGACAATAAAATCCTAGGATTTTTTCCGTCGGATGTTGGCTCAAACTTGTCTTGCATACACACGGTCACACAAAGTTGTCGGAAAATCCGATCGTTCTAAACGCGGTGACGTAAAACACGTACGTCGGGACTATAAACGGGGCAGTGGCCAATAGCTTTCATCTCTTTATTTATTCTGAGCATGCGTGGCACTTTGTCCGTCGGATTTGTGTACACACGATCGGAATTTCCGACAACGGATTTTGTTGTCGGAAAATTTTATCTCCTACTGTCCAACTTTGTATGTCGGAAAATCCGATGGAAAATGTCCGATGGAGCCCACACACGGTCGGAATTTCCGACAACACGCTCCGATCGGACATTTTCCATCGGAAAATCCGACCGCGTGTACGGGGCATAAGAGTTTTATTGCGATATTGGGTATCCATATGACAAAGGTATTTAATGCTCTGGGCCGGACTCTAACTGCAGTTAAGCAATTCCACCAGGTTAAGGGCACAACCTAGCCCGTGACTGGACAATGAAGAAGCAGAGAAGCAGGAGCACACTGATGAGGTCATCTCTTTCTTCTCCCCTCCTGTAAGCATGCTCACTTTGACTAAAACCACTGTAAATAACAATACAGCATGATCCCCAAACTGCAATAACTCCAGCATGTGATTGCAACAGGATAAGCACAGCAAGACACACAGCCTCTCTGTTCATTCTTTTAAACTTATAACACTATGCAATGCAATGGCGACCTGAGTTTCTCAGATTACCGCCTCTTCTAGTTTGAGTGCTGCAGTAGAGGAGATTAAAGGATGCCAACATTTAGAATCACAGGAAAAATAGATTTGAGGCATTGGACACAGACAGTAGAAACAAACTTCACATCACCCAGATTGCTTGTATTCAGCAGCTTTCTATAAAGTGTCCCCCACCCCCAGATTTAGGAGTTACCTAACATGAGAAATCCACCTGTAGTTGAGCCAAAAAGAGTGCCAAACAAAGTTTAGGAGTGCAAAAAGTTTATTGATTCCACAATGACAGAAAGGAAAAAGATTTCCCCCTTTATTAGTTATTTAACAGTGTGTCAAAAGGACAGAGAACAGAAAGATCCTGGGAATGTGAATCCGAATCTGGAGATTGTTATGCAAGTGGTTGTGCTTACTACAGCAGTGGAGCAGTATGGACACTAGTGATGTCCATTATAATTTAATTAGAGGATTTGATGCTGATGAAGGGTGATTTTTGATGAAGGATGCTGGATGCTATTTTTGTATTCCTCCCCAAAACACAAAGGCGGAGCTTCATCCAAAAAGGGGAAGGTCCACTTGTTTGCATCCTTCCCCTCTCCCCTGTCATATTTGCCACTTTTTTTTGGGAGGGGGGGGGGGGGTACCTGCTCCCACTTCTGCTCAGATGTGCCGTGGAACATCTGACCAGCAGTTCGTCCCCCCCTCCTTCTCCCACAGCCTTCTGGGACACATCACAGGTCCCAGAAGACAGAAGGACCATTCACAGATTGCAGCGTGGCTTGCACATGCGCAGTAGGAAACTGGCCGTTAAGATGCTGGCACCCTTACTTAAGATGCTGGCACCTGCACCCAAAGCCAATTGAAGAATCGGCTGCTGCAGTATTTGCTCTCGCACTCGACTACAAATGAACACAATGAATGAGATATTCTCATGTAAAATATAAAAAAAAGTGTTAGTTTGGGTAAAGCGAGGAAAGGTTAGACCTTTTGATGTGGAGATTCAGCCCTGTGAGTGAGTATACCCTTAAGTGAAAAGGTCCAAATTGGGCCCAATTCGCTATTTTCCCTCCCTGGTGTCATGTGACTCAGTGTTACAAGGTCTCAGGTGTGAATGGGGAGAAGGTGTGTTAAATTTGATGTTATCGCTTTCACTCTCTCATACTGGTCACTGGAAGTTCAACCTGACACCTAATCGCAAAGAACTCTCCAAGGATCTGAAAAAAAGAATTGTTGCTCTAAATAAAGATGGCCTAGACCTGGGATATGCAATTAGCGGACCTCCAGCTGTTGCAAAACTACAAGTCCTATCATGCCTCTGGGTGTCATGCTTGTGGCTGTCAGAGTCTCGCTATGCCTTCAGGGACTTGTAGTTCTGCAACAGCTGGAGGTCCGCTAATTGCATATCCTTGGCCTAGGTTATAAGAAGATTGCCAAGACCCTGAAACTGAGCTGCAGCACGAGCGCCAAGACCATACAACGGTTTAACAGGACAGGTTCTACTCAGAACAGGCCTCGCCATGGTCGACCAAAGAAGTTGAGTGCACGTGCTCAGCGTCATATCCAGAGGTTCTCTTTAGGAAATAGATGTATAAGTGCCGCCAACATTGCTGCAGAGGTAGAAAGGGGGGGGGGGGGGGTCAGCCTGTCAGTGCTCAGACTATACGCCGCACACTGCATCAAATTGGTCTGCATGGCTGTCGTCCCAGAAGGAAGCCTCTTCTAACGATAATGCACAAGAAAGCCTGCAAACAGTTTGCTGAAGACAAGCATACTAAGGACATGGATTACTGGAACCATGTCCCGTGGTCTGATGAGACCAAGATAAACTTATTTGGTTCAAGTGGTGTCAAGCGTGTGTGGCGCCAACCAGGTGAGGAGTATAAAGACAAGTGAGTCTTGCCTACAATCAAGCATGGTGGTGGGAGTGTCATGTTCTGGGGCTGCATAAGTGTTGCCAGCACTGGGAAGCTACAGTTCATTGAGGAAACCATGAATGCCAACATGTACTGTAACATACTGAAGCAGAGCATGATCCCCTCCCTCCGGAGACTGGGCCACAGGGCAGTATTCCAACATGATAACAACCCCAAACACACCTCCAATATGACCACTGCCTTGCTAAAAAAGCTGAGGGTAAAGGTGATGGACTGGCCAAGCATGTCTCCAGACCTAAACCCTATTGAGAATCTGTGGGGCATCCTCAAATGGAAGGTGGAGAAGCGCAAGGTCTGTAACATCATCCAGCTCCGCAATGTCGTCATGGAGAAGTGGAAGAGGACTCCAGTGGCAACCTGTGAAGCTCTGGTGAGCTCCATGCCCAAGAGGGTTAAGGCAGTGCTGGAAAATAATGGTGGCCACACAAAATATTGACACTTTGGGCCCAGTCTGGACATTTTCACTTAAGGGTGTACTTACTTTTTGTTGACAGCGGTTTAGACATTAATGGTTGTGTGTTGAGTATTTTTGACAGCAAATGTACACTGTTATACAAGCTGCACACTCAATACTTTACATTGTAGCAAAGTGTAATTTCTTCAGTGTTGTCACATGAAAAGATATAATAAAATATTTACAAAAATGTGAGGGGTGTACTCACATTTGTGAGATACAGTCAGGTCCATAAATTTCAGGACATCGACACAATTCTAATCTTTTTGGCTCTATACATCACCACAATGGATTTGAAATGAAACGAACAAGATGTGCTTTAACTGCAGACTTTCAGCTTTAATTTGAGGGTATTTACATCGAAATCAGGTGAACAGTGTAGGAATTGCAACAGTTTGTATAAGTACCTCCCACTTTTTAAGGGACCAAAAGTAATGGGACAATTGGCTGCTCAGCTGTTCTATGGCAAGGTGTGTGTTATTCCCTCATTATCCCATTTACAAGGAGCAGATAAAAGGTCCAGAGTTCATTTTAAGTGTGCTATTTGCATTTGGAATCTGTTGCTGTCAACTCTCAATTTGAGATCCAAAGAGCTGTCACTATCAGTGAAGCAAACCATCATTAGGCTGAAAAAACAAAACAAACCCAGCAGAGAGATAGCAAAAACATTAGGTGTGGCCAAATCAACTGTTTGGAACATCCTTAAAAAGAAAGAACGCACCGGTGAGCTCAGCAACACCAAAAGACCTGGAAGACCACGAAAAACAACTGTGGTGGATGACCGAAGAATTCTTTCTCTGGTGAAGAAAACACCCTTCACAACAGTTGGCCAGATCAAGAACACTCTCCAGGAGGTAGGTGTATGTGGAAGGCCAGATTAGAGTTTGCCAAACAACATCTAAAAAAGCCTTCACAGTTCTGGAACAACATCCTATGGACAGATGAGACCAAGATCAGCTTGTACCAGAGTGGTGGGAAGAGAAGAGTATGGAGAAGGAAAGGAACTGCTCATGATCCAAAGCATACCACCTCATCAGTGAAGCATGGTGGTGGTAGTGTCATGGCGTGGGCATGTATGGCTGCCAATGGAACTGGTTCTCTTGTATTTATTGATGATGTGACTGCTGACAAAAGCAGCAGGATGAATTCTGAAGTGTTTCGGGCAATATTATTGCTCCACGAATAGCTCCACTAAAACGACGGTAAAGCGCCGCTACAAATAGTGGCGCTTTGCCACCGACACCCCAGTGTGAAAGCAGCTGAATAGTTTTAAAACTATAACTTCCTTTAATCACGAAAACAAAAACAACTTTCTACTGGGATTCACAAATAATGACTTTGTCCTGTGAATTCAGAAGTACGGGGGATGGGAGCCACAGCTACAACCCCGGGAGACTGCAGCTGCAAACTTGAAAACAGAATATTTGTAGTTTTGTGTTGCTTTTCCTATTTTATTTTTTTCCTAAAGTTGAACTCTAAGCAGATACGAAGGCAATATCAAGGAATGCAAATATACAATAAATTCAGGAACCGATTAAGGTCACCTTTACATGGGCGATACTGTACATACATGAGTGACTGGAAACCCAGAAAGACACATCCAGGCCGTGGATTCTTCCCGCTGGAATTGGGCACATTTTTTCCCCTCATCAGTAAAAAAACAGTTATCTCAAACAAGAATATTTATTTACACGTTGTCATACTAATTTAAAGCTGAGCTCTAAACATGAATTTTATTGCATATTTACATTGGTCCAGTTTGGCATGTAAGTGTGCGTATCTCATACCCGAGGGGCTGTTGGAGAAGTCGACGATCACGATAGTAGTTGGCGCTGCAACAGTGATCGCAACAATTTTCCAGGCCCTGTGTCATCCACTGCTGCCATTCACAGAACGACTGCATTTTTGGCAGTGAATACAAGATGATCTTTGACTGGACAAGGTGGAAATTGCAACATCACCGCCCCACATCTCCACTTCTTCCATTAAGAGTGCACCTCATAAACGCTAAAAAAACAAGGAATCCTGTGAATGGCAGCTGGTAACCCACAGGCTAGGGAAGAACTAGCCCAGATGAGGATGACACTGGATCCCTGAACAGGTAAGTGTCTGGTGATTAAAAGTCAGCATCTACCAGGGTTGCCAACCATCAGCAAATTTACTGATAGTTTGTAAAAATCAGTGACTTTTACAACTGTCTGGAAATATCAGGGGCTGATGGTGTGTTGACTTTTCTAAGTGTAAACCATGCTAATTACTTGTTATACGCATTGTCAGCATTTCCATATTGTGTTCATAATGATTAAACATTGATTGCCCTTGTTTTTAGGGTGGCAGTAAAAAAATTTTTTGTGCTCTGTCAGTAAATTTCCCATGTTTTGTCAGTAAAAAAATGCATCAGGAGGTGGGCAACCCTGGCAGCTACAGGATTTGTAGCTGCTGACTTTTTTTCTTAATTTTTTTTCCCCCCGAGTGGCAAACCGCTTTAACCACTTGCTGACCGCCTTCCGCATATATACTGCGGCAAAGTGGCTGGCTGCGCAATGTCGCAGTCCAGCCAAAAATTGCTGATACCTCCCATTAATAGTAAAAGCAATAATAAAAAAAAGTCCCTAAATCTTTCCCCTATTTTGTAGATGCTAAAACTTTTGCGCAAACCAATTAAGTGTGACAGGTACAATTTGCACTTAAAAGCTTTCAGAAGGCCGAGTTTGGCAGTTTTGAATGCTGTAATTTTTTATTTTTTTTTTTAAATCTTTGCGCCTTTAAGTTTTCGGTAACCAGAAGTGATGTCATGACATCGCTTCTGGGTTACTAGATCCGAGACCTGATCTAAGCAGATTCCGGCTTCGTTCGGGTCTCCATCCAGCCAGCAGATGCGCCGGCTGGTCGCTCGGGCCTCCCGGTGGGATGGGAGAGCCCGGGCGACCCTCGAAAGGCAGTGGGGGGGACACGTCCCCTCCCGCTGCTTGGGATAACAGCTGAGTGGCTTCTTAGCCACATTGCTTCTTATCTCAAGAAAGCCAACCACTGGCTCTACAGAACGGTACCGGGTTGATGCGTGCAGCTGCATATTTGCATACGATCGGCATGAAGGGTTTAATCTACAATTGTAATGATGCTGCACATGTGATCAGTTATGACACCAGCCATTGATGGTTTGACAGTTTGGTTGAGACCAGATCCAATGTGACAGTTAGGGCTCATTTACACTTGCTTCGGCTTCACACATTAACAGCTAGTTTACACTTGCTTCAAAACAAGGCTTTGGACACGCTTTGTTAAAGCTCTCTGAACGCTAGTCAAAGATCCAGTCACTAAATAAAATGGTTAGCTTACAGTCCTGTTTACACCTTGCTTTTGCTTTGCATCAAAAATTATACCTCATGTAACTTCAGTGGTGCTTCAAAGCGTCTTTAAAGCGTCCATAGAATTCTATGGCAAAGCTCACTTGAAGCCTCATCAAAGCGCCACCGAAGCCTCATCAAAGCCCCACCGAAGCCTCATCAAAGCCCCACCGAAGCCTCATCGAAGCCCCACCAAAGCCTCATCGAAGCCCCACCAAAGCCTCATCGAAGCCCCACCAAAGCCTCATCGAAGCCTCATCGAAGCCCCACCAAAGTCTCATCGAAGCCCCACCAAAGTCTCATCGAAGCCCCACCAAAGCCTCATCGAAGCCTCATCGAAGCCCCACCAAAGCCTCATCGAAGCCCCACCAAAGCCTCATCGAAGCCCCACCAAAGCCTCATCGAAGCCCCACCAAAGTCTCATCGAAGCCCCACCAAAGCCTCATCGAAGCCCCACCGAAGCCTCATCGAAGCCCCACCGAAGCCTCATCGAAGCCTCATCGAAGCCTCATCGAAGCCCCACCGAAGCCTCATCGAAGCCTCATCGAAGCCCCACCGAAGCCTCATTGAAGCATCAAGCAAAAGCAAGGTGTAAACAGGACTGTAAGCGAACCATTTTAGTTAGTGACAGAAGCTTTGTCTGTCGTTCAAAGAGCTTTAACAAAGCGTGTCCGAAGCCATGTTTTGAAGCAGGTGTAAACTAGCCCTTACATTCCCGGCATGAGTCGGAAATGTAACAGTTTTTTTAAAACTGTTAAATCTATGGGTTTACTTCCACTTTCATAGGTCCCCACTTTAGATGGTCTAGAGATCAGCCACTAGAAGTCTCTGCTTTCCAACAAGGACATAAATGTAGCAAACGTAAATCAATCATACAACTGCTTAGGAATACCACTGTCTAACTGCTCACTTATTTAATCACGTAGGAATAGAATTTGGGACATGTAAAAAACAAGCTTATATACATTTCTGCTATGAAAGCAATTGGTATTCTGTCTTACTAGAGGACTTTCCTTTGTGATAGAGCATAGAGAAGCATGGCGGTCACAATGAATTTCCTATGAAGCCTCAACAGATGTTGTTATGGTGCTTTCACAACAATGATGTTCAAAGCAGCTGGTCAGATTTTAAATATTTAAAAGTAATGTCTAAGAACAGACAATGCAAGGCGCCTAATATTATCTTTTATAGGCCTAAAATCCTCCTCGGTGCGCCTCTTTAAAACTAATATTTGTGGGGCCTCTCTAACACTAAGGCCCTGGAAAATCCCATCCCACAGAGTTTCAGGCTCCATGCACACTGGACTTAAAAAAAACATATTTTCTCTTGGGAGTAAAAAACGCTCATATAGAGCATTTTCTGTACAAAGTTTAGATGAGTTTTGCATTTTTTCTGCCTCCAAGCTCCAATCAGAAACGCGAACCAGAAGGGGTTTTTTTTCTGCCTCTAAACGTTAAAATCAAAATATGCCTCTTAACGTCCTAATGTGTATGGACACATAGGATAACATTGAGCTGCTTCTACAGGCAGAACACAAAACTCCTGAAGAAGCAATGTTTTTTTAAGCCGGTGTGCATGGAGCCTCAATGGAAAATAAAGGTGCTCTCAATGGTCAAGGCAATGGCAGTTATCACCGTTTAGTCCTGAAGTCAAATCTCTAGTAAAGCAAGCCATATATGAATTGAATTTTCTCCAATTCCTGCGAAATTGGCAGAAATTTGTTCAGTGGGTGGCCCTATTGGCACCACCTGGCTTGACAATAGTAGATTTTTCAAGTCAATTTTTGCCAAAGGAGCTGGGTGGAAAATTCTTGGTTGGACAGTACCTGTATTCAATTAGATGCATGCATTGTTAGGGCATTCTGACAGGCGCGGGTGCCAGAATTTCAAAATTTGTCCACCCACCTTGTTTAGTGTGAATTGGGCGTGTCAAGTGGAAGGAAGGTTTTCGGACCAGGAAAGGTAATAGCGGGCATCGTGTAGTGCCTACTCTTAGGCAAGGCTTTTGTGTGTTTTCAGTGGCTGGCAGGTTAGTTCTAATGTGGTAGTCCAATCAAACATGATATTTATCTCATAGATGTATGCCTGTATCAACCAAAGGTTCTTATAAGGACATCTCCTGGAGAGAGCTTTCAGTCCCCACTCCATCCCCATGTCATGGGGTCATGAGGTCGAAAAAAGACACAAGTCCACCTATGTGTGATTATATGTCAGTATTACCTTGTATATCCCAGTATGTTGTGGTCGCTTAGGTGCTTATCTAATAGTTTCTTGAAACTATCGATGCTCCCCGCTGAGACCACTGCCTGTGGAAGGGAATTCCACATCCTTGCCACTCTTACAGTAAAGAAACCTCTACGTAGTTTAAGGTTAAACCTCTTTTCTT
The DNA here is from genome assembly GCA_037952925.1 of Lithobates clamitans. NCBI lineage: Eukaryota > Metazoa > Chordata > Amphibia > Anura > Ranidae > Lithobates > Lithobates clamitans. The sequence continues at coordinate 3,947,723 of JBBGZY010000294.1, forward strand.
CTAATTTTAATGAGTGGCCACGAGTCTTGTTAAACTCCCTTCTGCAAAAAAGTTTTATCCCTATTGTGAGGTCACCAGTACGGTATTTATAAATTGAAATCATATCCCCTCTCAAGCGTCTCTTCTCCAGAGAGAATAAGTTCAGTGCTCACAACCTTTCCTCATAACTAATATCCTCCAGACCCTTTATTAGCTTTGTTGCCCTTCTTTGTACTTGCTCCATTTCCAGTACATCCTTCCTGAGGACTGGTGCCCAGAACTGGACAGCATACTCCAGGTGAGGCCAGACCAGAGTCTTGTAGAGCTGGAGAATTATCGTTTTATCTCTGGAGTTGATCCCCTTTTTAATGCATGCCAATATTCTGTTTTCTTTGTTAGCAGCAGCAGCTTGGCATTGCATGCCATTGCTAAGCCTATCATCTACTAGGACACCCGGGTCCTTTTCCATCCTAGATTCCCCCAGAGGTTCACCCCCTAGTAAGTAGATTGCATTCATATTTTTGCCACCCAAATGCATTATTTTACATTTTTCTACATTGAACCTCATTTGCCATGTAGTTGCCCACCCCATTAATTTGTTCAGATCTTTTTGCAAGGTTTCCACATCCTGCGGAGAAGTTATTGCCCTGCTTAGCTTAGTATCGACCGCAACAATCATTCCTCTTACGACATTCTCCATAATGCAGAATAACTGAAAATCAATTACATTACAGGAACACCTGCATCACTAACCATAAGCAGCTTTGTGGTAAGGGATTTAAAAAGCAGCTTTTCAATACAAAATCATTAGAAAATAACTTGAAGGACACTGCTGACTGTTCTTGGACAGCTAAGGGCAATGATCATCAAATTCCAAGTGTATTTTGAGAAAGGAGAAAGGTGACCTGGAGGTAATGTGAGCCATACAAAGAACAATGGCGGGACTGTGAACGTGCGGCTTAGTGCGAGATCACACAGGAAAGAAGAGCGCAGCGGACTGACAGATCCCAGAAGCTGTCTCCACATTCGCCCGCTCACACATTATTAATAACGCAACCGGTTTTGTTTTGGAAACTTTCTTCCCGTTAACACTTTATATGCCGGGAAAAACCTAGCAGAAATAGCAGAAATGAAAAAAAAAAAATAATAAAAAAAAAAGGTATCTGCAGCACAGCAAAGCTATATTAAGGATACTTTGCTTAAAAGAGATTGTGACATAGGTTTAACTTGATCAGGGAATGAGAGCAGAGAATGAAGGGTGATGATATAAAAACAACAAATTTGGGGTTTACACTGCATTATCCAAAGAGAACCAAATCAAGAATGAAAAGGCTGCATATAAAATTATCCCAAAGGGCCCTTTCACACTGATCAGTTTTTCTTCCGTTTTTGCCTTACCAGAAGCAGAAGCAAAATGCATGACCATTAAATCCTATGGAACTCTTCATACCAGTTACAGGTCAGTTGCATTTTTGAAAATCCTGCATTCTGCATTTTGGTGCGGTAAAAATTACGCACCAGAAACAATCCTCCTCATTGAAATCAATGAAAAACTGAACAAAAACTGCATAAAAAAAATGTACCAGAAACACAACAAAAACACATTCTTTTTTACCGCGTTTTTGCAATACAGCAGTGTGAAAGCAGCCTAAATAATTCCAATGCTGCTCATACACTATAACTCAATACAGGCTGTGGTGTCTCTGTGCTCCTTTGGGATTCTGCTATATTGTATATTATATATAATATATACAGTATATTATATATTCTGCGCAACTCAGTGGAGAGCTGAAACAAAAAAAAAAAACAAAAGAAAAAGTGGACAAAAACACTACTGCTGAGTAGTGATGGGACGGGCGTGTTCAGGTAGAACCTACCAGAAAGCCATCACTGCACAATCATAGGCAGTGAGGCATTTCCCGACCGGCAACTGCACATACACACGCTGGCTAGGATGGGTGGTGTGCAGTTCCGGCTTCCTGGTAGGTTCCATCTGAACACGCCCAAGCCCATCTATACTGCTGAGTAAAACCCATATGTCTGTCCATGAAGTCACCTCTTTACCAATCTGTTTTTTTATGTTTTCACATTTCGCCTTTGTACCAAGTTGTAATAAGTTGCCTATACAGTCAAGGGGCCTCCGTATTTTTGAGATCACTGTGTAGCCTTAACATTCAAAGTTTACTTTAAGCACCATACCTGTAGGCTCATCACGACTTATCTACAGCCTGGCTGAGAAACTTACTAATAGGAGAGATCTGCACCATCCTGACTATGATCTGGGACACCCCATATGTTGGGTATGATCCCAGCACCATTGGAAGAAGAGTTCTCCCTCTTTCAATTCTCATGCCTCCACCCATCACAGCAGTACTAAGCTCAGCCGCTGCGGCAACAGGGGGAGCACTGTAAATCCAAAGGTCTGGAAAAGAGGAGAGGACTCTTACCAATGACGCTAGAAGCACAACCAGATCACAGACAGGATGGTGCAGATCTTTCCCATTAGTAGTTTTTCAGCTGCGGGTAGGTCACCATGGGCATGCAGGGATGACGCCTAAATTAAACTCAAAAATTGTAAGCTACACATTGTTTTTCAAAGTACTGGGGCCCCTTGACTGCTTATGGAATTGTATTACAAAGGCAAACAACCTTTAAGCAAAAAAAAAAAATTAAAAAAAAAATGAACTGAAAATACAAGCAAGTTCAACTTGCACAAACTGACAGGAAGAATATTATAATTGTTTAGAGCTATTCTGCTCGACTCTAAATGTTTATATTCATTTAATTTTTTGCTTGTCTGTATAGGTCTTATGCATAGTTTTCTATAACATAATGATAGAAAAGTTACATGCTTAGTAATGTCATGCATGTATTGGTAGACGTATTCTGCAAATATTCAATCATGTCCAACCTAACACTATGTCCAAAACATCTAAGAGAGATGCCCTCTTAGAGAACACCCCATCTGTGTGTTGCCTTTCCTCTACTGTCCTTTCAAAGAGTGGACTTAAAGCTGTATTGCATAAAGTAAATCTGTCACATTGCCCATTCAGGGAACCACCGCACCATGCACTGATACTTTTCATCACTGTGCTCCTATGCTTATACCAAAGAAGGGAAGTCCTATATGCGTTGGGGCCAAGGCCTGGTTGGAGCCCAAACTGAGGCTGTCATACACCTATCCTCAAGGTTATGCAGAGATGTGTGCCTTATAGGACAGTTTGCCATGGAAGAGGACCCAGGGGAGTCTTGAGCAGCACCTGCCCTTTCGCTTTTGGGCCTATTATAGCACTACACTTTTGGGTATAGGAGAACATGAGACCTTCTCCCCTTAGTCCCAGGATGCATTGCTTGGGCCTGCTTGAACAATCGCCAGGCCTAAACACTGTCACATGGGGAAGCAGAGAAGTTAACTAACCCTGAGTAAGCTCCAACACAAAGCTTACATAAAATTCAAGGCTCCAGTAAGCCAACAGAGAAGCTTGGGAGGGCAGGGCTGGTAAGTGTGACCTGGATGGAGAACCTGGCACTTTGCCATAAATGGGCATGTTCTCTTTACCTGTAAGAGAGAAAAGGGAGGTCACAATCCTAGCTGTTTTTTCTAGTAGGGTCAATGGATCAGAAGACTGACTAAACACAATTACACATACTGTGGCATGAAAACATTTCCCATATATGAATTTAGTCCTTTGCCTGCAGTTCATCTTTTTATTGACTCACCGCATAATCCATAAACAAAAACTGTGCTCCACTCTGTCCCCAGGGATCATCCTTTACCACACTGTATATTACCGCTCTGAGGCCCCTTTCACATGGCAAGCCCGCTTGGATCCGCATGTCCGTTTTTCGGGCAGATCCGAGCGGGCCATCCATTGACTCCTATGGGGAGACTGATGTCAGCAGAGATGTGTCTGCTGACACCCATCTGATTTTAGCTGATCGGATGGCAGATGCATTGGGATACGGATCGAATGAGATCTGATGAAAAAGGACACACTGTCCGTTTTTGACTGATCTTTGCATAGGAATCAGCGGCAGTCTGACAGTTCCCTCCCTGCTCAGTCAGCAGAGACGGACCCGTCATCCACCGGCTCAGCGGGGATCAACGGATCGATCCCTGCTGAGCAAACGGTGTCCGTGAAAACGGACATTCATACGTGAAAGAGCCCTTACAGTCATCAGAGCAAGGTGGTTAGTGATAGAGATGAAAGCATAACTCTTGTGAAAAGAGTCAATTTATTATTTATTTGTCAGTTATTATGCAAGTAAAAAAAAAAAAAAGCATATTCAGGTCTTTTGCACAATAGATTTCAATAGGTGTGCCTGCAAAGCATGTGTTTGAGCACCTTCTTTGCACATTTTGGCATCTGAAAAGCTCCTCTCCTCTGCTTGAACTGCTATCCTCCCATTCAAGTGTCGCCAAGTGACACTAAACTCTGGTTAAAAAAAAATAAAAAATTATAAAGTATGTATTCGTATTTCAAAATGTACCTCTATTGCCTCCTCCAAGTCTTCAAATTCCTTTTTAGGGCTGCAACTAACGATTATTTTCATAATCGATTAGTTGGCCGATAATCTTTTTCGATTAAATCGGAAAAAAATCATTAAAAAAAAACCCATAATATGCCATTTTTTCATTTAAAATAATAATGAAAAAAAGTGAGTGATACACAGGTGATATACAGGTATCCTGTCATGATGGGGTTTATAATACAAGAAAACCCCCCAGGAACACCAATGATGGGGCACTACTATTCCCCCTTTCAGGAACACCAATGATGGGGCACTATCTCCCCCTAGAAACACGAATATTGGGCGCTTACTCCCCCCCAGGAACACCAATGATGGGGCACTACTATTCCCCCTTTCAGGAACACCAATGATGGGGCACTATCTCCCCCTAGAAACACCAATGATGGGCGCTATCCCCCCCAGGAACACCAATGATGGAGCACTACTATTCCCCCTTCTAAGAAAACAAATGATGGGGCACTATAACCCCCAGGAACACCAATGATGGGGCACTATTCCTCCCAGGAACACCAATGATGGGGCACTACTATTCCCCCTTCTAAGAAAACAAATGATGGGGCACTAGAACCCCCAGGAACACCAATGATGGGGCACTATTCCTCCCGAGAACACCAATGATGGGGCAATATTCCTCCCAGGAACACCAATGATGGGGTACTATTCCCCCCCAGCAACACCAATGGGGGAACTACCCCCCCCCCCGAAACACCAATGGGACACTATTCCCCCCCCCCCAGGAAAACCAATGATGGGGCACCATTACACCCCAGCCCCCCCCAGACCCTCAGAAATGGTCAAGTCAAGTATTGTTGTATACAGCCGCTAACTTATATCACGGCGCTCACGGCTGCTTCTCGCCTCTCTCTCTATTCCCTCGAGTCAGCAGCGGGTGGGGCTGAGCTGACATCAGCGAGGAGAGAGACGGACGTGCCTGGTGACATGAGCGCCACTGTATTCTCATGAGAATACGGTGGCGGCGCAGCAGTCTTGTACACAGGAACAGGATTAACTGGGACGGATGCGGGACTGGCAGGGAGGAAGGTGACGTTAGACCAACTAATCGATAATGAAAATCATTGACGATTTTCATTATTGATTAATCGTTGCAGCCCTATTCCTTTTATTTGCTGCTATGATCCAATTTCCTGTTAGAGGGTGACTATGTTCATATTCTATGGTCCAACTACTATATGTAAGAACAAAACCACCCTAGACTGCTCACTCCTGAGATGACCTAGGGACTATGGGATTAGATTGTAAGCTCCCGGGAGTAGGGTCCTCCTAACCCTCTTGTAGTGAATTGTATTGTTGGTGTATTGTCTCCCTTTATATTGTAAAGCGATGCGCAAACTGTTAGCACTATATAAATCCTGTATAATAATAATAGTAAACCTCCGCACTGCTCCCAAGGCAGGTTTCTGTTACCACTGCCAGCAAAGTTAGAGTTAAAGCTGTCAGGTCCTTTAGCACAAGCAGAGAGAACCAAAAAGTTATAAAATTGCCATAAAACAATAACCAACTTCTGGCCGACCTGCTTGAAAACTGTTCACAGCTTCAGAACAAGAAAATTGGCATCAGAAAGCGATTTCCTTCCTGGCTGTGCTGACTACAAAGACTGTAAGAGAACACCAAACAAACAATTATACAGGCTGCATTTATTTAACACAATGAATGTGGCCCTGCGGGTTTGCATTGCATTTCATTCGTTACTAGGCTGGGCCACACAAACTAATCTGGTGGGTCTGAAACATGAGCTCTGTGTATACATTTCACAAAACCTGTTTATTTTATTTACATTAAAGTGGAACTAGAGGCAAGACTTTTTTTTCATTTTGAAAAGAGTAAGGGAGGGTTATAACCCCTGACAGATTTTTTTTTTTTGGCCATCTGTCTCCCATTGTTGAGATTTCCTTTACTTCCTGTCCCATAGCCAAAACAGGAAGTAAGAGGAAATCCCTGCAAAGGGAATCCCTTGGGTTACCCAGAACTAGTGTCCCCATTGGAAAATTTCCCCTCAATTACATTTCTAGGGACAACCCAAAATTTAGGATTTTCTTTTACTTTGACTTTCAATGATCATGGTAAACAGGACAAATAAAGAGGATGATCTGCTTAACGGAGGCACAGACAGCAATAAAAACCTAATTGTTGTTTGATGTTCTAATCCCTCTCCACTATCCAAAACTTTAAAAGAAAATACGTTTTGTCTTCAGGTACACTTTAAGCCACGTACTGATGGTAGAACCAGTCCTTAGCTTGTCCTTAGAGCTAAAATGTTGTGGTTTACCACAGCATGTGCTTTCCTGTGCCCCTAATCAGCCATATTGCCTCACTGGTGACAAGCCAATCATATACATGCTGCTTACTTTAAATTTAAAGCATACTTCCAGATTAGTACCTTTGCTAGTTTTGGATAGCATGTGGAAGGGTCAGAAATCAAGATCGGCTTCAGCCAGAAAGTCTCCACCAAGGGACCACACCACTGACGTGTTTCGCCCACCCTACCAAAAAAGCCCTGGCAGGTGGGGCAAAACGCGGCAGTCGCGTAGCCTTTTGGCGGAGACTTGCAGGCTAAAGTTGATCTTGATTCCTATGCTAGGATGGACTAGTCAGGAGAGCAGCATCTCTTTTAATGGATGTATGCATCGCTCCGGATGGAACTTTTGGCAGCCTGCAGCTGCTTAATCAGTGGCTCTCAGGAGTGCAATTTCTGGCTTTGAACTGCGATTCAAGTCCAACTTGACATCTAAAGTTTCATCTCTTTCCCACTCCACAAAACTGTTCCTGTTATACAGACTGCCCCATTGTCACAGTAGTAAGTGAGAGTAGCTAATAATAATAATAATAATAATAATAATAATAACAATAATGTAATTATTACAGATTTTAACCCTTTCCCACTCTCTCCAAACCTGAACAAAAATGTTTGTGTGCATGAAGGAATTTTTTAGAAAAGATTAAAAAAAAACAAAAAAACTATGGACAGCTTAACCCAAATTAGGTGGATGGAGGAATGCTCACCACAGGGACATTGTATTCCGACAGCGGTATTCAGAGTACACTGATAAATGGCTGTATGTGCTGATCGACAAAAGTTTTCCACCTTGCCCGTTGAATAGGGAGGGCCACACAGATTGAAATTTGTCTGGTACCTGCTGAACTGTTTGAATTTCAAATCAGTCTATGGCTACCTTCTGAGTTCCACTTTGCACCAGTCAAGAATCACATTTGTTATATTTTGTATCTCCACTGTTCAATTGTTACAAAACAGTACATTCTTTCCTTCTGACGGCTGTGTTAGACTGGATTCAGTGTGGGGCTTTTGGCTGCTATACCGGAAAAGTGGAGGTAAGGGCTCGTTCACACTTATGCAAAGATCGTCGGTTTTCTATCCACAAGGGCACACAGAAATCAATTGTTTCCTATGTGCTCTATTCACAACAGAACACAGGCCGCAGCTGCACTGAATCACAGTGGGGAAAATGCAACATGTCTGCATTTTTACTCACTGCTCAGCAGCTCTCTGTCAGAACTTGCAGCACTGCTAAGCAGAAAGCACAGTCAACAATTATGGCTGCACCCATGTGTATACGATTACTTACACCACAGACTTTTTTTTAGAACATTAGGGCTAGTTTACACCTGCTTCAAAACAAGGCTTCGGACACGCTTTGTTAAAGCTCTCTGAATGAGTCAAAGCTCCTGTCAATAAATAAAATGGTTAGCTTACAGTCCTGTTTACACCTTGCTTTTACTTGGTGCTTCGATGGGGCTTTGGTGGAGCTTCGATGGGGCTTTGGTGGAGCTTCGATGGGGCTTTGGTGGAGCTTTGATGGGGCTTTGGTGAGGCTTCGAGCGAGCTTTGTCATAGACTTCTATGGAGGCTTTGAAGACGCTTTGAAGTACAACTAAAGCGACATGGGGTATAATTTTTGAAGCGAAGCCAAAGCAAAAGCAGGTGTAAACAGGACTGTAAGCTAACCATTTTATTTAGTCACAGGAGCTTTGACTGGCATTCAGAGAGCTTTAACAAAGCGTGTCCGAAGCCTTGTTTTGAAGCAAGTGTAAACTAGCCCTAAATGTGTGTTGAAGCCAAAGCAAGTGCGTCATTACAGCCATGTGCGTCATTACTTGCATCTGCTTCGGATCCTCCTCCTTCCCCTCGCTGCCTTCTGGAGCCTGAAGGCTCCACTGCCGATTTCCCTTAGTTGCAATGACTGCGCCTACACCCAAGCCGATGGACGAATAAATGTCCTTATATTTAAAAGTCAGCAGCTACAGTATTTGTAGCTGCTGACTTTTAATGTACCTTTTTTTGAGGCTGGAACTCCGCTTTAAGTCAGCCATTGATGGTTCGAATCTCAAACCAGTTTAGCAGGGACCGGCTGAGATTCGAACCATCTATGGGCAGTCTGATCCATCGACTTAGGTACAACCAGCATGTTGGATTTTTACATGCGATTATTGCCAGCGGCTAACAATAACCACCTTGTTCTCCCAAAAGGGATGGCTCCCCGCCGGGTGAACATAATAGCTCTGTGGGAGGGGTTCCCCCCCATCAACACTGACCATTGACGATTTTTCTTTCCTGCAACCTGTGGTTGCAGGAAGGAAAGGCATATCATCTATGGCCTGCCTTAGTGATTGAGGTAAAATTTCTAATTGCAAAGAAAACCCAATCACATGCAAGGAAAAAAAAAGAAAAGATTTTTTTGCTTGCATATGAATGGATGATGAAGGTCAGCAAACCTCCATCTGTCACTAAACTGGGGAAAATTCCCTTGCAAAGTGAAACGTCTATTTGCCTTTAATAAGTTAACCCCACTGACTGTTAATGTGTGCAGATTTGCAGTCAGGACTTAATTTGCTGCATTCTTGTTCTATTTCAGGGACTCAAACATTAAAGCCAAAGACAGCCAGGCTACATGCATTTTCAAAAGGTCAGTCTACATATTTTCTCCATACAGGTCTCTCTGCATGTAACTTTAAACATCAATAGATTCCCTATTTATGAATTATTTAGTTACTGAATTCCTATTTCTAAATGTTAAACCTGCCAAATAGAATGCAGAAATAGAAGCTGCAGAGTTTCTGAGTAAATGGTATATTGATAAAGGATGACGACGTCTTCTAAACAAAAAAATGACTCATCTTTCTTTGGAAATCAATAAAGAAAAAAAAATACAATAGAAGCGCAGCCAAGTTTGGTATTTTTACAGCTTTCTAATGAATAATTTACAAAGCTGGCATCTCTTCTTGAAAGGCTATTAAAGCATCGCCTCCTTGGCAGGAGAAGAAATGCACTGCGGCTAGAAGTATTGATTTAAAGAGAGAAGTGGGTTTTTTTTTTTTTTTAGGGATGAACAGTCTCACAAGAGGTTTTTAGAAAATCTGAAAGGCTAATACTTAAAGTGCAACTTCACTCTCCCCATCAACATTAATTTATTTTTAATCCTCATGCCGCTAACATTAGTAAATATATAGGAAAGAATATCATATTGTTTTAAACTTTTGTTTTTTTAATTTCTTCAGTAACTTCCTGGTTTCTTACCTGGGCAAATGATGTCATCCCAGGAGTCTTCAGGAGAGGAAGAGGAGGAGGAGGAGGAAGGGTTTTCTCAGCTAAGCACACTCTCCTGAATGCATGCTTGAGCTAAGGGCAGATAGACTCCAGGAAGTAAACGCTACATGAATCATCTGCCCTTAACTCACGAATACCATGCTAAGGGGGAGCTTTAAAGTGATTTCTTAACAAAATAAAGCATGGAGACATGGATGGATGGGGGAGGTTGCTTAGACTATTACAAATTAGATAAATAATGTTTATGGTTTGTGGAGCTCAGATGCCGTGAAGATTCGCTCTAAAACATTACATCTATATCAGTGTTGCTCAAACTTTGTTGTCTTGCGGCGCACCTATACCATCATATATGAGGAGTGCATTTTTTATGCACTACTGTTAAAATTTCACTGCACAACAAATCTAACCTCAAGGTATATCATGGTACAGTATATCCCTTTCAATACACGAGTAACATGCAGTGCATGATAGCACAATGCTCTGTCACGTACAATTGATCGCTACAAGATGCTAGTACATTTTACTTTGTAGCCTACTTCATGGGGAACCATTTGTTCTATTTGTTTAGCGATCACTGGCAATTAAGGCCTCATACACACGGGATGTTTTGCCATCTCTTCTAGACGCCTTTCCTTCTGACAGCAGCGTTTTGGTAGAAAAAAACGCTTGAGGCTTGTAAACTTGTGTAACGCATTTTGACGCGTCAAGCCCTTGGGCATGAATTTATTTCTATGGGAAGAATAATAATTTATTCTGGCCATTGAAATGAACTAACACTCTATACTAAGTGCTAAAAGTGCGTGCATTCCCACTACTCAACGCCATGGCTGTCATCTGTGGTGACTGTATTGGGTGGTGTGCTGTATCACTTCTTTCCAAAAAATTCTCTTTTTATCAGTTAATGCAATATTTGCAATGGGATTTATCAATATTTTGGTTTATATAGAATTTTGCAGCTCACTTGATCATTTTCTTTTTTTGTAAACTTTCGTACTTCTTTTACTCTGATAACAATAAAATTGGTTTTACTTAAAATCAAAATCTTCATTGCCTTAAAAATCCCATTAGAGGTTTATATAATTTTTCTACAAATTGTTATGGGATGATGGCAATGACACATCCATACCACCGAGGTCACATGTATATAAAAAGTGCGTGCATTAACACACATTTAGACGTGTTTACAGATGTCACGTATTTTTCCTGCCAAAACACTGCTGCTTTTGGACATGCGAGGCAGTGGGGTTTTTTTCCTGCCTCTAAAAACCGGACACACAGGCGAACATGGTGGGGTGCTTAGAGGCAGTAAAAAGCGCCAGATGCTCCTAACAGCCACATTAAAAATGTCCAGTGTGCATGAGGCCTTACTAGCAATTTTAGTGGCAGCGTTGACCTACTAAAAACCACTTGTGTAGGGCTAATCAGCTGACTGCTAGTAAACAGTTAAAGCCAAGGTTTAGGCTTTTTTGTTGCATTATCATTGGTCCAGCTTGGAGCAATCTAATTATGTATGTGCCATACCTGGCCAATCCCTGTTGAAATCACTGTGGTAAACACCCTTACTACAGTAATTGCTGCCAAGTTCAGGGTTCCGTGCCGAGCAGCTGCACTGCTGCTTAGGGAACAAAGGGGGTTGCTCGCTCAACATGGGTGCCATTCAGAAAAGACTTTGCATCTTCTCAATCAATTCAAAGCAATCTTTGATAGAACAAGGTGGAGATATCATGATGCCGCTGCCCTTCCTATCCAATCAGAGAACACTTTTTAATCATTTGGGAAAATACAAAGTGTTCTGTGAATGCCGCCTGTGCCATGCAAGTGACCCCTGTATTCACTAAGCTACAAGGCAGCCGTTCGGCACGGGACCTGGAAGTTGTATAGTAATGGTGTCTACTATAGGGATTTCCATCTTCCACGGGGATCTAACTGTTATGGCACGTGCACACTCAAATTTGGCCAAGGTGAACCAATCAACTAGGCAAAAATATTTCAACCTAAAACTTCAGCTTTAAATGGTTTGTAAAGGTTCAGCTTTTTTTTATTATGTCATACTTCCCTGCTCTGTGCAGTGACTTTTCAGAGAGAAGCCCCGATCCTCCTCTTCTCAGGTCCCATGCCGGCGCTCTTGGCCCCTCCCTCCTGAGTGCGCCCATAGCAAGCTTTAGGGGCAGTCGTGCATGCGTGCGTGCTCGCTCCCGAGCCTACTTTGTGACACACAGAGCATGGGCTAATGAGATCCATTTCAGGAGAATCTCTTTATTAGCATAAAACAGGAGATAGGATACCAACAGTTTTAAATGATGGTTAAAAAAAAATATTCAAAATGTATTACACATGGAAAATATATAGCAATGTGAACATGGGGATATACACAACAAACACAAATATTGGGAGAAGAAGTGGAAACCAGCTGCAAGGAAAAGCCCAGAGCTTTGTTACACAGACAGAACATCCGTTCCGTCTGACAAAGCTCTGGGCTTTTCCTTGCAGCTGGTTTCCATTTCTGCTCCCAATATTTGTGTTTGTTGCGTATATCCCCATTTTCACATTGCTATATATTATCAATGTGTAATAAATTTTGAATATAAAGAATTTTAGATTCCCCTAATTGGGCTTTAAAGCAGCAAAGTATACCATTACAAAGATCATTAATAAAACAATTTATTTGACAAAATGTCCAATATCATATGTACATGTTGAGTCTGGTTCAATAATGAGTTCATATTCCATAAAACGGCAAAATGCATATCACATCATTACATTACATGGTGTAGTAAAATGCCGAAGCCCCGACGCGTTTCGACCTGAGTGCGGTCTCTTCAGGGGGCACCTCTAAATCTATAAAGTAATACAAATATTGAGACTGGTAGATAAATTTTCTATAAAAGATTACATTGGATAAAACATAATGATGGCTTATTACCGTTGAAGTGAGGTAGACTTGTCTAGTGGGAGCATTGGGGAGCCACAGAGGGGCCCGGGCGGCGTGCAGGCCATCCCCACCCCCCACCCGGGGAAAGAGCCAGCCCCCAGGGGCTTACAAGGAGCCACACTGATGCACGTCCCCCCGGGGGAGCGAGAGACCGAACACCTGTAACAGATATCCATGAGCAGCCATTAAAAAAAGTAACATATTAGTGTGTAAGTCATCGTTGTATGTATTGATTTAAATTGTATATGGAGACCAAAAATGTGTGTATGTTTACAGAGATGGTAGTTGAATCACATAAATGAGACGAATAAATGATCAAATTGAGCTAGTGTTGCTAGCGACCCCAATATAATGTGCAAGTGGTGCCTGATGTGTGAGTGAAAATGTGTGCTGTGAGTGAGAGAGAACAGGGAATCCTTGGGAAGGTGCATGATGAGGAGAATCGTGGTGTAATGGTGTGGCGGTCCAAGTGTTAGCAAAAAGGTGAAGGGTAAAAAACAAACCAAACAAAACAAAACAAAAACTGTGAGGAAAAGAAAAAATGAAAAAGTGATGAAGAGCCAACCAAATGGCAGTGTGTGAAAAAAAAGGGGATGTGACATGAGGTGGTGTGACTAAAAACCATATTAAATTTACCTTGTGCTATGTAAAGTTGTATGGGGTATGAGGCTAGTTGGCTTGGCAGAAACCAAGCTGCAATTGCTGAGAAAGCAGATATCGTTTGTCCTGACCAGCATGGAAAGACTATTGACTGGTAAACATTTTGGTCTCCTATATATAGCTAAGCTGAGGCTGATAGGATAATCACATGCAGGTGCCCAACTCCCCCACCCACCCAGGATCATATCCCGCACGCCCCCTTGCTTGCTCTGCTTGGCGTCTACTATTAGGCGCCATGGCGAGCTCCACCCTGCCGGCGGCGTCCCGTGTTCACCTCCGGAGTGCTCATGGCGGTGTGCGCGTGCGCGGGGGCCCGGCGCGCGCACGCCGTCATGACGTCACGCGTTTTGCGACGGAGGTGACGACGGTGGTCGGGACCGGCCGGTCTTCCGGGACGCCGAGGGAGCCACACGTGGGCTGCAGCTGGCGGCCCACACGCCATGATCCTGGGTGGGTGGGGGAGTTGGGCACCTGCATGTGATTATCCTATCAGCCTCAGCTTAGCTATATATAGGAGACCAAAATGTTTACCAGTCAATAGTCTTTCCATGCTGGTCAGGACAAACGATATCTGCTTTCTCAGCAATTGCAGCTTGGTTTCTGCCAAGCCAACTAGCCTCATACCCCATACAACTTTACATAGCACAAGGTAAATTTAATATGGTTTTTAGTCACACCACCTCATGTCACATCCCCTTTTTTTTCACACACTGCCATTTGGTTGGCTCTTCATCACTTTTTCATTTTTTCTTTTCCTCACAGTTTTTGTTTTGTTTTGTTTGGTTTGTTTTTTACCCTTCACCTTTTTGCTAACACTTGGACCGCCACACCATTACACCACGATTCTCCTCATCATGCACCTTCCCAAGGATTCCCTGTTCTCTCTCACTCACAGCACACATTTTCACTCACACATCAGGCACCACTTGCACATTATATTGGGGTCGCTAGCAACACTAGCTCAATTTGATCATTTATTCGTCTCATTTATGTGATTCAACTACCATCTCTGTAAACATACACACATTTTTGGTCTCCATATACAATTTAAATCAATACATACAACGATGACTTACACACTAATATGTTACTTTTTTTAATGGCTGCTCATGGATATCTGTTACAGGTGTTCGGTCTCTCGCTCCCCCGGGGGGACGTGCATCAGTGTGGCTCCTTGTAAGCCCCTGGGGGCTGGCTCTTTCCCCGGGTGGGGGGTGGGGATGGCCTGCACGCCGCCCGGGCCCCTCTGTGGCTCCCCAATGCTCCCACTAGACAAGTCTACCTCACTTCAACGGTAATAAGCCATCATTATGTTTTATCCAATGTAATCTTTTATAGAAAATTTATCTACCAGTCTCAATATTTGTATTACTTTATAGATTTAGAGGTGCCCCCTGAAGAGACCGCACTCAGGTCGAAACGCGTCGGGGCTTCGGCATTTTACTACACCATGTAATGTAATGATGTGATATGCATTTTGCCGTTTTATGGAATATGAACTCATTATTGAACCAGACTCAACATGTACATATGATATTGGACATTTTGTCAAATAAATTGTTTTATTAATGATCTTTGTAATGGTATACTTTGCTGCTTTAAAGCCCAATTAGGGGAATCTAAAATTCTTTTTATCTATTTCAGGGTGTGCAGCTCCCTTGTTCTCTCATATGTATGTCTCCCCCTAGTTCTAAATTTTGAATATTTTTTTTACCATCAAACTGTTTGTGGCCCGGTTTAAAGTCCCAATCTGAGGAATTCATGTTTTGACTCTGTATCAGGGATGTGGTCCTCAATCAATTTAAGCAATTAGTTGCAGTAGAGGGTCTCTCTAAGTTTTGAATGATGGGAGCCCTGCGCATCATCATGAACCTCCAATAGTGCCAATTCAGGTATAACTGCAGCCTAATGCCGTGTACGCACGAGCGTTTTTTCCGTCGGAATAAACTCTGAAGGTTTCTCCTACGGAATTCCGCTCAAGCTGTCTTGCATACACACGGTCACACCAAAGTCCGACCGTCCAGAATGCGGTGACGTACAACACGTACGACGTAGCCATTAGCTTCTGTCTCGTACTTGCTTCAGAGCATGCGTTGTTTTTGGTACGTCGGAACAGCATACAGACGAGCTGTTTTCCCAATAGGAATTGGTTCTGTCGGAAAAATTTAGAACATGTTCTCTTTCTAGGTCCCTCAGAATTTTCAATGTAAAAGGTCCGATGGGGCATACACACGATCGGAATATACGATGAAAAGTTCCCGTCTGACTTTTTCTGTCGGAAATTCCGCTCGTGTGTACATGGCATTAGATGTATTTTGCTGAAATCCTATGTCCACAACAATGTTATAATCGGGCATTCCCAGAACATATGGAAGAACGTCCCCACCTGTGTCCCACACTTAGGGCATAAGGGATCCCGATCTGGGAAAATACAATGCAGTTTCTGGGGAGTGTAGTAAATTCTATGCAGGAATTTCACCTGAATAAGCTTATCTTTAGAAGAGAGGACTAACTTAGGACCGTGCTCTAAACAGTCATCCCAGTCCCCTCTGTCCAGTGATGGTATGTCTCTATGCCACACCTCCCCCAGCCTGTCCATCTTAAGGGAGTCAGTGCCCAGAAGTGCAGCATATAAGGTTGATAAAGGCTTGTCTAAATCCCCGGGGGACACAAGTGTCTCAAAAGGATCAGCCTGGAGGAGTGGCGGCTGGGGAAACTGTGCTCTAGCGGCATGTCATAGCTGTAGGTACCAAAACCGCATCCATTGGGGTAACTGAAATTTGTGAAATAGGTCATTAATCGGAAGCAAGACACCCTGAGTCAAGACATTCCCCAGGGTGACGACACCACGTTTGGCCCAGACCTGAGGACCTGACAGGATGCGGAACTGCGTCAAACTGGGATTACCCCAAAGTGGGTGGGCCAGAGACCACTGGTTGGGACGCACAAACCTCCATCTAGCAGCCACCAACACCCTCCAAGTAGCCCGCGTTGGGCCAGGGACGTCCATGTATGCCCTCAGGCCCTTATATACAAAATTCCATAGATCAGCCAGGGATCCTGAGCTATCTTCCTCCAAACAGATGGCCGCATTTACCTAGAGCCGATAAACCACTACTGGACTGTCACCAGCATTGCAGCCCAGTAGTAGACCCTGAAGTTGGGCAGAGCCAATACTTCCAGGTGAGCCGGAAGCCACAGGGTAGATCGTGCCAGTTGAGGGACCCTGTCATGCCAGAGAAAGGACCCCACCGATTGTTCGATTTCTTAAAACAGTGAAACCAGGATCCATATCGGACAGTTTTGGACGAAGTAGTTAAATTTAGGCAACACCATTTTAAGGAGGTTAATCCGTCCCAATAAATTAAGGGGGTGGTTAGCCCAGGAGGCACATTTGGCTTTCAAGGTCATCATCAGAGAGAGAAGATTCCTCTCCAAATAGTTAGGATTTTTAGTCACTTAGTAGTAAAAAATTAGGGGCCCATTGAACCTTCAGTTGAAATCAGCTTAATACATTCCAGGTTTGTCAAAACAAAAAGGTGTTCAATATTGCACAGTTCTTTTTTTTTTTTTTTTATGTGGTCACAGCATGAGTAGAAAATCTTGTCCTCTGCCAGCAGCTTCAGACCCTTGTGCTTTGTGAGGATGCAGTGATCCCATTGCAGAGCCAGATTCAGACCTATAACCAGCAAAGCTCATACTTCCTGCTGACTGGAGGGCTTTGGCCTGGACTCAGCAAGGGGCAGGTGGGACCTCTGTAAAGAGACTACAGCTTCCACACAAAGAGCAAGGGTCCCATTCTGCAGCTGATGGCATCGGACATGCTTTTCTATTCTAGGCTGTAGCTGCTTTAAAAACGAGAAGTCCAGCCTGAGCTCATTTGGCTGGGCTTCTCCTGTGGGTCACAGGAGTGCAATTCATTTTGCACTCCTTCGACCTGTTTTCAGCAGAGAGTGGTCTGAAGTCCAATCTCTGCTGACGTCACCAAGATCAGTGCAGGCACCGTGTCATACCAACTCTGGAAGTCTGGATTCGCCAGGTGCCTGGACTGATCGGGGTCTCAGCCTCTCAGCTCCCCGCTGAGGCGGCTGCTCCTCGTCCCGCCACAGCTCAGCACTCCAGTGAGCATGGAAGAGCAGAGCAGGAGAGCTGCTGATTGACAGGCAGCAGCTCTCTGCTCTGGAAGGTGAGAAAATCGAGCCATCGGTGGTGTTCGGTGGCTCAGTTCTCAGTAAAAGGGCGGCGGGGGGGACAGATAATGCTGTATCCACCTAGGAAAGTATGATTATGGGATAATAAAAAAAATCCCATACTTCTCTTTTAAAAGAAAAAAAACACAGCTTTTGTTTTGACGCACCTAGAATGTATTTAGTTTATAAATCACCAGTAAAGTCCAAGACTTAAGCCTAGTACACACTATAATTTTTTTTTCTGTTCCACCCAGCTGAACATACAGCAATCTCCCCCCCGCTGAGCTGTTGTGTTCCGACAGGGTTTTTTTTTTAACCGGCCGGTGTTGTCCAACATTCGGGGCGTGTGTACTAGGCTTTACCTAAACATACAATCAGCTGTTGGCATACATTTCCCTGTGTGCACAAGGTTTTCAAGATTACTGTTTTTTATGCCAACATTTTAAAGGATTTGATACTGTAAGGATCGACCAAGACCTGGTACACACTAGTCGCACAGAATTGCATTAGGGAAATCTCAGTTTTCAATGGTGCCCGTTCTAATCAATGCGACTCAGAACGGTGTGATTTTAGAAAAAGTTCCTACACTACTTTGGTCCAACTTGGCCCCATAGACTATGCAACGTTGTATCAAAATTGTACCATATAATTGCACTGTAAATTGCATAAAATTTGCATCTCAGTAGCGTGAACCAAGCTTAATTAAAACTGTACTATTTTATAAATGTCCCATTAGACATGGAAAACTAGTTATGTGATCATTGTTTCAAATGGAAAAGTCTACCTTTAATTGCTGCCCTCAGGGAACTGTTGACGTATTTGTCTACAGGACACTCCCGCAGACATAGAATTCAATGCGTCCATAAATTTCCTATTTACTTGTGCAGTGAAGTTACCATAGGGCTCTTCCTTATTGGAATTCACAATGTAATATCACTCCCACAGTAACACAATTGCATAATCTCTCTAGACAAAAGCCAATTAACCTACCTTTTTTTTGGACAATGGGAAGAAATTAGAGCACCCGGGAAAACCCACCAGATACACACACTGTGCAGATAGAATTGTTGTTGGAACCACACCCAGGACATCAGTCTGCAAAGCTATGGCAATAAATTGTAAAGCTGGACATACATGTATCAGAATGCAACCAGTTCATCAGGGACTGGCCGAATTTCGATCCATGTATGCGCACTGTGGCTATACAGAAGTAAATCTACTGATCGACTTTTTTCTCGTTCGATCAGCACTAGAGGCTAAAGCCAGCAATACCGATCTGTATTCTGACGGGAGGAAGTCTCCCCACTGTCAGAATACAATGTCAAAGTCAGTGGTGGCATATTTTTTTTGGGGGGGGGGGGGGGCGGCAAACAATCCACCCAGAGCTACCCTGGGTGGTCGGTCTGCGCCCCGAGCGCACCCTTTTTTGAAGGCTATTAAAGCCTCTGGCTCTAGTCACGTGCTTCTAAAAAAAAAGCCCTATTAAAATCCATGCGTTCAGCGCTCAACATGTAGATTAGGGGACACATGGATTAGGGGTCACCACTGGTGAAAGTGGAGATAATTCCCTCATCTACATTAAATGTGTGGATGAGGGAATGGGGTCAGTGTTTTTGTTCAACATGCTTGAAGAAAATAAGACTCATTCATGGGCTGCCTAAGGCCAGGCATACACAAAGTGAATTCCTCCTGCCGGGCCATTGTCTTCTCGGTGGAAGCTGTCCCCGCTGGCAGAAGACAATGATTATCACTAAAGGCTATGGCAGATATTAGCGATAATTGCAAGATAACCTGGCAAGCTGGTTTTACTCAAGTTGATCAACTTGGTACATTCAAAATGCTCATTAAAGGTTTGTGTATGGCTGACCTAAGCCTGCCACCCTCTGGGATGAAACAAAACGTAAACAAGTCCAACTAGAAATGGACACCTAAAGAGCCTGTACAATTAAAAAAAAAAAAATCCTGATAATTTTTTTATCTGACAATGTCCAAATTGCCAAAAAAGGCAGTTCAGCTAAAAAAACAATCAATGTGTAAGTTGTGCCAAACAGGCAAGCAGATGACAAAGGACTAGTCACCAGTATTGCCTGCGGCCTCAATGCTGTATAGGCATATAGGCATAGGAATAGGCAATGATCATTGCCTATTCTTGACTTACCATGCCATGTTCTGCACTGTGTCTGTGTGGAGGTGACATCTTAGTAAAGGCAGGGCTTTCCTTCCTCAGGTCAAAGCCTCCAGAAAGGAGAACAGTGAGCAGCACAGAAGTGACAACACCAAATCTCACTCCAAATCTCCTGAAACTAGTAGTCAGAGGCAACAATGCTTTAGATCTCACCGCAGATAGGACACATACGAGTGCCTAGGCACAATCACACAACAGGAAGTACAGTGTATTTTTTTTTTTTAGGTGGAATTTCAGACAAAAAGGTCACTTTTTTAAGGTCCTGCTTAGGCACATGCAACTAATATAAATGTTCCCTATAACTCTTTCTGAGTTCAGGTCCATTTTAGGGTCCAGTAACCTCTAGTAATTGACATAAGTATTCATGAGTCTTTATAGTTTTTGTTTAAACTTATGCCTGGTATACACGATGAGGTTATTTTTTTTTTTTTTTGTATGCTAGTCTCGTATCAAAAACGAAGGAGGAACGACAGAATAGAAATTTGGAAGTGATGTAATGTGTTGTGTATTTGTATTGTGTTTTCGAACAACTGTACTGATTAAAACGAAAATTGTATGATCTGGTATCATATGAGAAAAATGTTGGTGTCTGTCCCATGGGATAATATTGCATAGATTGTCATGATCGGCTCTGGAAAGCTGTGTACTAGCGATCGGATAATCGTACGATCGCTTCGAAAGCTGTATTTTTCATACAATTTTCTGATTGCAAGTACAGGCCACTAGACTAGACTGTATAATATAGTTGTGATTGAACCAGGTACAGAATGGGATTTCCACTTGAAATTCATTTGCATGCAGTGAAATGTGTTTTGCACACATTTCTGGCCAGGGTTCAAATGGAGTCTGCAGAAGGCCCATCCCGGACAACGGAAAGCATTTCACCTATTAATAGGAACTGCCTTTTCAGGAATTCTGTCAGTTCTGCTTATCCAGCTAACAAAGTCAACAAACCTTGCTGTGTACATAGCCTGCTAACCTGAATTTCACCTTTTTACTTTCCTCACCCCGGTCATGTCCTGCCAAATCAGATTTTTCACGTGAACCTGACCTGCCCCAACATTTCTAAAGAAAAAAACAATACCCTGCTCCTGAACTTCTTAATACTTTTTTGTTTTTAATTAATTGATAGACGTTAAAGCGAATCACCACCCTCTAAACAAAAGTTCTCTCCTCTCCACCCTTCCACTAGACAAATAACGTTTTTTTTAAATTTATTTACCTTTTTATTTAATGTAAATCACTCAGGCCCACCCCCATGGACATCCTGGAGATATGCGCATCACATATCCCAGGAGGCATTGTCCTTCACTCACAATGGAGGAGGGGCGCCGGGGCCTACTGGCACATCATCAGGAGGCCCGACATCTGAACCTGAAGGAGCCGGAAGCCTCCCAATGACATCACAAAGAACATGATGGCATGGGGCCGAGCAGAGGGAGGATCTTGGACAATGCTGGATTCGCTAAGTGGGTGAGTATCTGAACTTTGCAGAACACACCACCCGATAAGCAGGGGTTAAAAAAAAAAAAGGGATATGCTTTCTTCATATTTCATGTATGAGGTTTACAACCACTTTAAAGCGGAGTTCCACCCAAAAGTGGAACTTCTGCTCGTTGTACTCCTTCCCCCCACAGGTGCCACATGTGGCACCTTTCAGGGGGGACAGGATACCCGTCTTTTACAAGTATCCTGTTCCCACTTCCGGGAGCCTCAGCCGCGGGTATCGATGTCACCGCCCGCGCTCCCTCCTCCTTCCTGCGCAGTGGGATTCCCTTACTCGCAATGGAGGCGGCATGCACCCGACAGCTGAGGGAAACATTACCTGCGGTGCCGACATCGCTGGACTCCAGGACAGGTAAGTGTCAGATTATTAAAAGTCAGCAGCTGCAGTATGTGCAGCTGCTGGCTTTTAATTTTTGCAGCGGTTGGCGCACCTCCGCTTTAAGGAGCAAATATTTTGTTCCTGATGGATAGGGTCATGGTAAAGGACCAGCTTGCGGCACTGGCAAGGGCATGAGTTAGTCTTCAAACTGATCCCTGTGCCCTCACAGATGGTCTAGGAAACACAACATTGATGGTCAGGGAAACTGTCATTGGGAACGTCACACGGTGCTTTCCGGGTCAGAAACAAGAAAGGGAGGAGAGCGGATGCGTGTCCACTCTCCTTCCTGCCCTCTACCCAGTGGCACTCGCTATGCCAGTCCTGGGCCCGCAAATGGGCACGTTGGGTGTGTGGAGCATTTGGGCGGCAGCCCGGGCACCAGGACGCCATTTCTTGTCGCCATGGCACCTGGGGTTCGTCGAACCCTGTTGTAGGCAATGTATCTCACCACTACTCACCTAATAGTAAACTAAGAGCTCTTTAAAGTAAAAAGCACATTTCATGTTATATCAGCTTGTATAGCATACCTGATATATCGCTTCATCGCAGGCGTGCTGGAGACCTAAATTCAGCATGGTGTTCTGCAAGGTGCGTCCCATGTAGAATTCCAGAGAGAGGTAATAAATACGCTGCAGGAGAAAAAAAAAAAAGAAAGACAGTCAGAAAAAAAAACATCTGTTAGGGATTGTGTCAGTTAAAATTGAAAGTGTGTGTCACTTATTCATCCTGAGAACCAGTAAACCCATTACATACAGAAAACATGTCAAGAGTCCTTTTACTGTGCAAAACCTCTTTAGGTCAGGTTAAGAGTAGGGCATTGGTAAAACCTCGGTCAGTTTTAGGTCCTTTGTTGTGTACCATTGGGGAGATTTCCCTTTCACTTCCTGTGCTGGAAATACAACAGGAAATCTCTACAAAGTGAAGGAAAATCCCCTCCTAACAGTCATTACCGTAATGTGCGCTCTCATTGGAATATTTCCTCTCACTTCAAGTTCTGGTGACAACGAAAACATTTTTGATTTTCCATAAATTTCTGTCTCGACAATGTTCATCAGCATTAACAGAAACAAAGAATCTCCCCGGCGGGCACACAGACAGCAAACAAAACTGAAATGGCGCCTAATTCAATCTACTCTATGAAAAAATAAAAAAGAATTGGCTATACATCAACTTTAAAAACTGTACATGAACAGTGCCTTCAGTTAACAGGATTATGTAACTAGGCAGTGCGGAGAACACTAATGTGCAAAGTGCAATATGCAAAAGCTGCCAACTATAATTCATCTCATTATAAATGAGGAGCAGACTAAACAAGGAGGACTGCTAGCTGGTTACAATGAGTTACTACTGTACTGCTACAAGACATTGCTGTTTTATATATGCCTGGATATTATAATTTAATAAAAGACATGCGTTTATGGAACTCTAATAATTCTCTGAAAAGGCCTGTGGGATTTGGGGTTTTAAATAAAATTAAAAATTCCCTAGGCTCCATTAAAGTGACATAGTCATTAAAGAATACGCAAACCCAACATTTCATATTCCTTATGACTGTGACTGCTGCACCATGTACTTGTATTAAAAAAAAGTATCCTGTTCTCTTTGTATCGCTTCCTTTGTGTGAAATCCCTGGTGTGCCTGCCAGCCCCTCTGCTTTCCAATTAAAAACTGACCACATTAGGCAGGAGAACACACTGTGGTCAGTTCTCTAGCTGTGCTGGGAACTCAGCCTGCTCTCCTCCAATGTTCAGACTTAACTGATACGCCGCATAGCCTTTCACTAGGAAGCTCAGTGTCCTTCTGTGTCTTCTTCCCCAACTCTTATGCAGCTGAGCACAGAGGGAATGTGATCACTTATAAAAAGGGGGGGGGGGGGTTATAGTTTTTTTTTATATCTATGCACAAATATTTTACCTTTCATTTTATATCTGATTAAAAACGTATAATCTAATGATTTATGGTCAAGGTCAACTAGAGCCCAGGGTGAAAAGTCCAAACTGTGCCCCCCCACCAGATGTATGAGCATTATGAGTCACCAACCCCCCCCCCCCCCCAAAAAAAAAAAAAAAATTGAGCACTAATCTGCATGTTTACCCCCTAAGCATAAATTCCTCCAATACAAATCTGACCCCCTGCTGAAATCCCTCTCCCAGCACAAATCTTCTACCCCTCAAATTTACCCTCTGAGTACACACCCCCCCCCCATTCCAAATCTCCCCCCCTGGCACAAATCCATCCCCAAATTTTCCCTCCTAGTACAATTCTCCTACCCCCTTCACCATATCAACTTATCTAGCACAACCCCCCCACCCCCAAATCTCCCCTCCTATAACAAATCCTCTTCCCCCGTCCCCACACAAATCCCCTAAATCACCACTCCTAGCAATTCTTACCCACTGCTTCCCCCACAAATTTATGAATACATTTAATTTATTTTATTGGATATGTTTTATAGCAGAAAGTAAATTTAATAAAAAAAGTAAATAAAATAAAATGTTTTGTTTTTTCCATTTATATTAGTGGCGGTACGTCCATAAGGGACGCAAGGAGGGTGCCCCCTAATCTCTATGTGCTCGGCTCCTAATCTCCATGCAGGGTGCCAGACACAGAGTTCTATGGGGTTTTTTTCTTTTGTGAAGCACGATTGGAGCCAAAGGCTAGGCTTCCTGTCCTGATTGACCGGGAGGAGAAGCAGGAGGACAAAAGCGAATGTTGATGTGTGCTCTGCGGCGCCCCGAGCCCATCCACTTGTGACAATAGTGAATCAACATCAACATAAAATACCACCAAAAGAAAGCTCTGTTTGTGTGAGAAAGAATAAATAATACAAGTTTTTTTATTTCAGCGCAATTACCAGTTAAAGTAGCGCAGTCCTGAATAGCAAAAAATGATCTGATCACGAAGGGGGTAAAACCTTCCAGAAGTCGAGTCGTTAAAGTGGTATTAAAAAGGAAAGCTTTTTTTTTAAATAACAAACATGTTATACTTACCTGCTCAGTGCAGTGGATTTGCACAGAGCAGCCCAGATCCTCCTCTTCTAAGGTCCCCCGCCGGGACTCCTGGCCCCTCCCCATCTTGCTGTGGGGGCACCCAAGCAGGCTCGCTCCCTTGAGCCTTTATAACCACTTTAAAATTTAAATGCCTCAGTTTGAGACAGATGTATTTTTTAACAACCCAATCAGGGTCCTTTTTGGGTTTTCTGTGATTAAAAAGTAACATAAAATACTTTTCCTAAAAAAGAAAAAATAATAGTACAGGACTTACAAACCATGAAGCAAGGAGGGGATTTCTTTTAACATGGTACATCAACATTTCCTTTTTAATCCTGCTCACATCATGCTTCATTGTTGAATTCTCTAAGTCGTGTCTATTTTTAGGTAATATTTATGTAAGACTATTTTACTACAGCACCAACAGAGCTAAACCCTGCTTTCTGTCAGCTCAGTGACCTGAATTTCTTTTTTCCAGCAGATATTGACCCTGAAATCATGTTGCTTCCTGCTCTTTATAATGGATCTGAATATTTAGACAATGTATTTAAACAATAAAGATGATGGGGTTATGAAACAGCAAGGTTTGCTATAAGTGGGCCTTAAAGCTGACCTCCCCCCTTTCACTAAAAACCACATTAGCATGCAGCTCTGTATGCTGGTATGAAGTCATCTTACGGACCCATCATGCCCCGGGTGGTGACGTCACAAGGGGGCGTGGCCTCTGGATGATGCAATTCGATAAACAATGGGGGCGTGACAATCGGATTACGTCATCCAGAGGCCACGCCCCCTTGTGACTTCACGGACCTATCATGCCCCGGGTGGTGACGTCACAAGGGGGCGTGGCCTCTGGATGACGTAATCCGATTTCCACGCCCCATCGTTATTTAAGAAATGCAGGACATCGGCACCGACAGATCAGCGGAACGCAGCATCGGAGGAGGGTCGGCGGCGGGAGGGGCGGCAGAGGAAGAAGCACACCGGACAAAGAAGACAGAAGAAAGAGCGGAAGAAGAAGCAGGGGGAGAAGGAGAAGACCGTAAAGATGAACATCCGGGAGAAGATGGAGGAAGACCGGAGGAAGAAGCGATTTTTAATAAAAGACTTGTCAGAAACTGTCTACTGTATCTTTTAACACTACTTTTTTTTTAGTGAATGGGTAGGGGTACAATGTACCCTATACTCATTCACATGGGGGAGCTGGATCTGGGGGCCCCCTGTTAAAGGGGGCTTCCAGATTCCGATAAGCCCCCCGTCCGCAAACCCTGACAACCACCGGGCAAGAGTTGTCGGGAAGATGCCCTTGCCCCCATGGTATGGATTTTTGGGGGGACCCCCCCATGCCATTTTTTTTTTAAATTTTGGCATGAGGGTTCCCTCCGAATCCATACTAGACCCAAGAGCTTAGTATGGACCTGGGGGTGGACCCCACACTGGTTTTTCTCTCGATTTTTTTTAGCCGGTGTTCTGCCGAGAATGTTCCCCTCGGCGGATAAGGACCCCCCTCTACTGCGCAGGCGCAGCACTTGCGCAGTAGGAGCCGGCGGAAATAGCCAAATAGAATAGAAATCAGCTGTACACGGCGCCTGTAAGAGGGCCCCTTGCGGGCTCGCTTCGCTCGCCACGCTTCGGCACGACCTCGCTTTGCTCGGCACTTTTTTATTCTCCCTCTAGGTCCACTTGGAGGGTGGGGCTTCAACCTGGACCCAGGGCGCAGGCACCGTGTACAGCCAATTGAAGTTTTTCATCTGGCTATTTTCAGCGGCTCCTAGGGGTTCGTACTGCGCAAGCGCTGCGCCTGTGCAGTACAGGGGGGTCCTTATCCGCCAGGGGAACTTTCTCGGCAAGACACCGGCAATTCATTTTTTTTTACATTCAGCGGAAAGCCCGCTGACAACTGATGACTCATCGGTTGTTAAGGAGGCGGCAGCTGGCTTCCCAGCCCCCTCCTTAGCAACCAGCTATATACAGTGTAAAAAAAACAAACAAACGCAAATCGCGGTAAAAACGTGTGTCTAAAAACGCGTGTCCAAAAACGTGGCAAGCACCGCAAAAAGCGCTGCAGAAACGCTCAAAAGCAACACGCATAGATGTGAATCGAGCCTAAGTGAAAATGACCACCACGAGTAGAATGGGGAGAAAAAGAAAAATAAGGTTGCAAAGGTTGTACAGTGGTGACGTATGTGGAGTGAGGGCACAGTGTTCTGGGCACAGTTTATGTCTAAATACCAGACACGTTATTGAAATACATCACGCAAAGAGACAGAGAATGGATTAAGGAGACAGATGAGACGATTATTAGATAGACCGTCTTTTCTTTGCATTAATTTTTTAGTGTGGTTTTTGCACATATATTTTTAATTAAAGGCCTATTATTGCTTCACAAGGCAGGAGAGCTTAGTTCACTGTATATAAATGCATGTGATATATAGTAAGATATTGGACAGCACAGCACCATCTCTATTAGGATTAAAGAATAATAAAAAAAAAACATGCAATTATCTATAAGTAGTTGTTTGCAGATTGTCATCACAGGCTCTCCTCACTTAACGAACCAGGTCCCGTTCCAATGATCAATAACATTGTTTTAATTTACACAAACACAAATTCTGTACTGTACTGAGCAATACAATGATGTACAGCGCGTCGTTCCGGTGGGGAGAGCTGGTCATAAGTCCCAACGGTCGTTAAACAGGTAAGTCGTTAAAACGAGGAGTATCTGTTTTAAACTTTTCTAAAAGGTGCCTTTCTTGTAATTTTTAGGAGGAGGATGAGGTTTCTCTTTAAGGGGGTCGGTCCATTTATAACTGAATTTGGTAGGATGCCAGTGACCTACACTTGTGTATAAGAGCTAAAGTAGAATTCTGGGATATACCTAACCAACCTAAAGTGGTTCTAAAGCAGAGTTCCACCCAGAAATGGAACTTCCGCATATCTGATCCCCCCCCCCGGTGCCACGTTTGGCACCTTTCAGGGGGAGGAGGGGTAGCGAGTACCTGTCAAAACCATCCAATCCCACTTCCGGGGGAAAGATCACTGCAATCTTGTGCGGCGATCTTCGCAATGTCCGGCCCTCCTCCTTCCCCCCAGCCGCCTTCTGGGAGACACACAGGTCCGAGAAGACAGCAGGGACCATTCAGAAAGCGCAGCGCGACTTGCGCATGCGCAGTAGGAAACAGGCTGTAAAGCCACAAGGCTTCACTTCCTGTTTCCTTTAGTAAGGAGGCCTGCACCCGGAGCCGATGGATGGATCGGCTTCAGGTGCCGACATCGCAGGCTCCCTGGACAGGTAAGTGTCCTTATATTAAAAGTCAGCAGCTACAGTATTTGTAGCTGCTGCCTTTTCATTTTTTTTCACCTAGGCGGAACTCCGCTTTAAGGTTTTTCACCTTAATCCATACTATGCATTAAGGTGAAAAGCCTCCTGTGCTGTAGCTCCCCCCCCCCTTTTTCTTACCTGATCCCCATCCGATCTAGCGATGTGCATGAGCACCCACCCCTCTCTCACTCCTCATTGGGCAGATTGATAGCTGTCAAACAAATGCTGTGACAAGGGCGGGGCCGAGTCCCGCTGTTTTTGTCAATGGACGCAGCAGAGGGACTCAGTGGGGAGCATGCACAGGTGCCCCCATGGAAAGCGGATTTCTGTGGGGGCGCCCTCCAAAAAGGAGGGGCCTGGAGGGCCAGCAGGGGACCCCAGAAGAAGATCAAGGCTGCTCTCTGCAAAAGCATTGAACAGAGCAGGTAAGTATAAAATGTTTGTTATTTTAAGAAGTAAAAGACAAAAAACAAAACAAAGCTTTAATACCACATTCAAAATCCCCCCCCCCCCCCCCAACACCTATGCTGTCTAGCCTGTGTAAGAAAGATCTATATACTTACCTTTCTTCAGGCTGTTCCAGTCCAGCCATGTGATCTGACTCCCCTGTTTTAGCCAGGGGCTGTTGCAGGAGTGAGGAGGGATTACCGAAAACTGATAGGCCATAGTAAGCCTATGGGTGACGTAACCTCTCCCAGGCAGCCAATCTTGAGCGATCCGGTGTGACCGGACCAGAGCGGCCTGAAAATAGGCAAGTATACAGTTTTTTCTTACACAGGTTAGTTAGAATAGATGTTATGAGGTGGAAGTGGACATTTTCAAAGGAAAACTATAGGCAAAACCTCTTTTTTCCCCCCATTTTGGATAGAGCAAAGGAGGTTTAAAACCTCTGTCTGATTTTTTTTCGCCATCTGTGTCCCATTTTCACTTCCTGTCCCATAGCCAAACAGGAAGTGAGAGGAAATCACGGCAAATTAAGGGAATTCCTTGAGGACCCCCAGGTCACCAGAGCTAGTGTCCCCATTGGAAGATTTCCCCTTTATTACCTTTCTGGGGACAACCCAAAATTTGGGATTTTCTTTTACTTTTAGTGATAATGGTAAACAAGACAAATACAGAGGGTGAATCTCCTTAACGGGGACTCAGAGAGCCATAAAATCAGGAAGGGGTTCTAGTCTCTAGCCTCTCCACTCTTTCTAAAACTAAAAACCTTACCTTTAGTTATACTTCAAGATTAGATATATTCCGGAATTCTACTTCAAAGGTTAGAGCTTTTTCCAGCTTTTACTACTCTTTGTCCCTATTTGGGAGATTATCCTCATTTCCTTTTGGTTTGACAACACGCCAGCATGACATATTGAAAAAACCCCAAGAGGGACACAGCTGTAAAAATATGTTTTATACATTTCAGAGCCGGAGAAGGTTAAAACCTCAGTCGGAATTTTAACTTTGCCTGCCTCCCTACTGATGATTTTTTCCTTGGGTTTGGACGACAAGAAATGAGGCGAAATCTCATCAAAGGTCTCGGACACAAATAAAAACCCCAGGACAGAACAAAGAGCCAACATTCCAATACAACTTCAGTAATGTAAATGAGGTCATAGACGCAAAAAAAAATACAGAGCAATACACGATCGCAACAACGTCCCAGAGAAACAATGTCCTCCATTTTTAAGGTAACCTTGAGAAAGAACATGGTTACCCTGAGAAGTCCGTGTGATCATGTATCCCTCTGAACGCTCAAGTCACCTTGACAATTTCTTAGTATGATCATGTATCCTGTGTGCTGAAGTTTTTTTTTTTTTATTATTGCATTCTTGACCGCACTAAATTACTGAAGTTTTTTTGGTGCGTTGGTTTTGGTCACTGTATCACCATTGGCTGAGCACCCGCCTGAAGGTGTTTAAAGCTTCTGGATAGAATTGTTGCAACCAATAAAAAAAACTTCAGAGAGGTTTTTATCCTTCACTTTATCCAATAGAGAAGTTTGGGATGGAGTGATAGTTTAAATCTCAGTCAATATTTGAAATGTATTTTATATAATGCAAAAGGCAGAAAGAGGGGTGATACCTTTAGGGGGTGACATGACAAAATTTAACGGAACAATACTACAGTTTCCAAACCAAGTGAAGATTAGGAGTCCATCTAAAAAAAAGAAAGCTTCACTACTTGCAGTATGTGCTTTAACCACTTAAAGTGTTCCAAACCCAGTAATATGAAAATAGTAACCCCCCCCCCGGTATTTTAATTAGTATATAAAATGTATGTAAATGTTCATTCCCATTGGCATATTGATTAGTGTTGTGTCCTTAAATGCTGAAGTGCTGGATTTAATAATCACTGGGGCACTATAGGTTTTCTTCTGGGGGCTCATCTTTTGATCACATTGTTAAAACATAGTGATAGCGTATGGCCAAATGATGATAAATAACCTAAGTATGACTATGGTAGCAACATTATATTGCAAGCTGCTCCGGTGGCAAGAACTTGTGGGAATAGTTCTAAAAGTAAAGGTAGCCATACATGTCTATTTTCTATTGTTTAGCCCACGAGCTGAAGAACAGAAATTAAACAGATTCCCCATGGCATGAAGGAACCTCCACTGCCGGCTATTGTATTTAGGTGGTACCTGTGACTGGCTGAAGACAATGGCGCTGTTGAATAGTGATTGGATCCAATATGAGGCAATCCCTTTGCAATGTGTCATTTTTCATTCAGCCCAGTTTTTTTTTTTTAATATTGATTTTTGTCTAAACCGGGTGGCCCTTACAGGTTTGAATTTTTGCAGATTCAGCAGGAATTGGCTACAACTCAAACTTTCTATTGCCAGCTTAAATATGCAAGTAATAATTAAATTAGTTTTGCTATTATCCCCCTGTTAACAAAGCTTAGCTACAGCTGTCATCTTGGTCTAACATCCCCACAGAAGTTACAATAATCCCTTTATCTCCTTAGAGGACACATTAATGCAGAGGTGATAAATTCTCTTAAAACACAAGACGTTTATGAAATAAGAGTAAGGCCTAACAGAAGTTATTATATGATATTACAATGCTGCATTGTGGTTTGAATCCAGTAGAGCAATTAAAAAGACAGTTGTCACCCCATAACAGTAAGGCCAGCCATACACAGTGCAAATTTCTCTCCTGCAACCACAGGTTGTGCACGATTCTCCCCGTCAACACATAATGGGCGTTATTTACGAAAGGCAAATCCACTTTGCACTACAAGTGCACTTGGAAGTACAGTCGCTGTAGATCTAAGGAGTAGATCTGAAATGAGGGGAAGCTCTGCTGATTTTATCATCCAATCATGTACAAGCTAAAATGCTGTTTTTTATTTTCCTTGCATAGCCCCCCTCGGATCTACAGCGACTTCACTTCCAAGTGCACCTTCAGTGCAATTTCAAGTGCACTTTGCTCTTGTAGTTTGCACTTGTAGTGCAAAGTGGATTTGCCTTTAGTAAATAACCCCCATAGTGTTGACAGGGGAATCCCTCCAATTGTCTTCTCCCGGCGGGGGGTAAGGGGACAGGGTTCGGGGGAAGCCGTCCCTGCTGGAAGAAGACAGCGATTATTGGTAGCGGCTATAGCAGTCGCTAGCGATAATTGCAAGAGAATCCGGCCCGCTGGTTGTACCAAAGTTGATCGATCAACTTGGTCCATTCAGCCTGCCCATTAATAGTTCAAACCGTGTATGGCTGGCCTAAAGCAGGCTGCAGGCTTACATTAACCAACTTTATTTCCATCAACCAACGGTCAATTCCCCCACCAACGCATTGAGCTATAGTATTCTGACAGCGGGAGGTATTCTAGCCATCAGAATACAATGTCCACTGCTTGTGGCTATAGGAAGTACTGTA
The DNA here is from genome assembly GCA_037952925.1 of Lithobates clamitans. NCBI lineage: Eukaryota > Metazoa > Chordata > Amphibia > Anura > Ranidae > Lithobates > Lithobates clamitans. Next base: position 3,979,842 of record JBBGZY010000294.1, read on the forward strand.
TGTACAGCAGGAACTAGGCGGGGGTGTTGGTTTGACCTGTTTGTTTTGTTTTTTCAGAAAAGGTAAACTAATCACACACTGGGGAACATTGATCTATTCCAGGGATAAAACCATCGCAGTTGGCTGCTCAGGATTTCAGGTGCAAAGGTCGCAAATACAAAAAAAAAAAAAAAAAGCTTGCGTAGTAAGAGGCAGCCCCATTTGTGGCTTAGTGAGGTTAATTTGCTTGATAAACGTGTGACAATGTCGCTTTAATAAAATTAAAAACGAATTTTGATGTTAAATTACCATCTTGAAGCTTATAAGCGATTTTAGTGATTGGGTTTAGACCTACTTTATGTGCTGTTATAACTGATAATTAGTATTTGTTCAGGCATTGGTCTAATATATTATATCTACAGATACTGAGATTTGTCATTACGTGAGCTATGCTGCCAAATTTAGTGCTGTAAATTCTATACATTAACCACATTAAAGGTTAATTTAAAAAAAAAAAAAAAACAACAAACATGTCATACTTACCTGCTCTGCGCAGTGGTTTTCCACAAAGCAGCCCCGATCTTCCCCTTTTCAGGTCCCCACGTCGGCGCTTCTGGCTCCTCCTCTTCAGCCAGTGCCCCCAATAGCAAGCCGCTTGTTCTGGGACCACTGGTGTGTGCTTACTCCCCAGCGTCCATAAGACACACAGAGCCGTGGCTCGGCCCGCCCCCGCTCTCTCCTTATTGGATCACTGACTGTGACTGACAGTAGCAGGAGGCAATGGCTTATCCAATGAGGAATTAGAGACCCGGCAATGGCAATGATCAGTGACTTATAGGAGGACCATAGGTGTGCGCAGCTTATTGAATTAGTGTGTGCACCCCAAATCTTAAACACACATGAACGCCACCTGTCACAGAAAGGAGGCTCTGGTGGTGGTAGACAGCTGATTGGGAGCATATCACCTTATGCCCTAACTACGGGTGTAATGTTTTCCTACTGTAGAACCTAGCCTTTAATATAATGGGGGCATTTACACTGGCGCACCCAACCACCCACCTGGTGCTGTTCCTGGATAACGTTAATGCACATGGGGTGATTAGGGTGCGCCCAGGCACACCCTGTGCGCATGCCTATGAGGGGGACTGTGACCGTGCAGCAGGCAATCTGACAGTAACTGACTATCTGCCATTGACATCTCCAGTGACATTATTACAGTGGTCACTGCTAATAATATACACTGTCACTGTACTAATGACACAGGTTGGGAAGTAGTTAATATCAGGAACGCTCAAGGGGTAACCCGTGTGCCCAACAATGTGTAATGTATGTTGCTTTCTACTAAACAGATCGATGTGTTTCTTTTCCCTGCAAAACAAAGCGATCAATCCCTCTGTATAAAGCCCTGTGTCGATTGTCAACACAGAGTTCTGAGCTGCAATTGGACACATCCGGTTAGCAGGTCCCAGGCATTAATCAAATCTGCTGACAAACTCCCTACAGGTGGGTAGGCGAGTTGGGTGCGTGTGCCTGAAATCCGGAAACAGCCAGCGACGTACGGGTACGTCACTGTAGGAGCCGTCCTGTCGAAATGTATGTACTGTGGCGGGTCGGCAAGCGCAACCTGCCATGAGAGAAACATCAATGTTACTACTGCTGACCTCTTCTGAAAATGCTTGTTGACTGGCTGTTATAGTTGTTTTATTACTTTGAGCGAATACCTTTAACAAACATGGAAATGGGAACTTCTGACATTTCTCTGACATTCCTGGTCTGCATACGTATCATAGGTCAGCATGATGGCCGGGTAATTCATTTCCTCAGTAGCTGGACACCAAAGGCCCCTATTATTTCTAAACAACACCAAAAATATTGATCCAGGGAATATCTGATTTTCTTAGAAGTGCTGGGACAAGGTCATCTAGTGCCCAGGGCCAAGATGCCAAAAATGGATGGCGCCACACCCTCCTCGAAATGTACAAAAATTATGTGTCGGCAAAAAAAAAAAAAAAAAAAAAACCCTCCCTGCTATCCAAAAACATTCAAGCCCTAATCGTCACACTTTACCCCAAACAAATTCCCATTGCAAGCCCAAATTTTCCCCAAATAAAAATTCCCCCTCTTCCAGTAAAAATCCCCCTCCCAGCTCAAATCCTCCCAATGATCCCTACTAGCACAAATCCACCCCTCCCCACACCCATCCCCCTTCCTAACACAAACCCCACCCCCTCAGTACAAATCCTCTACCCCTCAAAATTTCCCCTCCTAGCACAAATCCCCCCTCCCCCCCAATCATCCCTACTAGCACAAATTCAATCCCCCCCCCCTCTAACATAAATCCACCCTTCTAGTACAAATCCCCCCTCCAAGTCACCCCCCCCCCAGCAAAATCCTCCAACTCCCCAAATGCACCCAGGGCACCCACCCTTCCTGCCCACCCCTTGTCCCGGCCCTGCTTAGGAGATCAGGAAGGATTTTCTTCAGTTGGGGCCAACTGCTTCAAAGGGTTTCTTTGCCTTCCTCTGGATCAACTGTGGATTTAGGATTTACATATGCATGTTTTAGATATATTTAATAATTTTTCTATTGAAAACTCAATGGAATTGTATCTTTATTCAACTTAAAGTTTAACTTCTGTCATTTTTTTCAACTTTCCATCTATTAAATCTTCTGCCCTTGTTGTTTTAATGTTGGATAGTAAAATATATATTTTTCTTCTGCCAGTAAATACCTTATACAGCGGTTTCTTGTCTGGTCATTAGCCTAGGCCAGCGGTTCTCAACCTGGGGGTCGCGACCCCCTGGGGGGTCGATTGCCCATTCTCCAGGGGGTCGCGAATGCTGGCCGAGATGCTGGCCGAGACGGACCCGAAGTTACTGCCTGAGTCCGTCCGTCTCGGCCAGCGAGATGTCACTTCCTGGAGAGGAGGGACTGCCGGAAGTGACGTTCCGTCGCCGCCATCTTGGTACTCTCGTCCGCAGTAAGGCTTAGACTTAGAAGTCGGCAAGCGGACATCTTTGTACACCCACCGAAATCTGCTTGCTGCGGACGAGTGTACCAAGAGGGAGGCAACGAAACACGACATGCTGAAGAAGAAGAACACCTGTGACTTCTGGTAAGTCAGACACACAGGAAAAGCTGACAAGACAACATTTTTTAAATTATGGTCCTATATATATATATATATATATATATATATATATATATATATATATATATATATATATATATATATATAAACGTCCCAGTTGGTTCCTCAAAAGTAGTTATTCCGTGCCAGTGCTAGATACATGTTTGGAAGCTATACACTTTGTGTATCTAGCACTGGCACGGAATAACCACTTTTGAGGAATCAACCGCAACATTTATATATAAATCAGTGGTGGGGGCGCAAGCAAACTGAAACAATCAGAAAAAAACCCCCATTAAAACGCTGCAACTGTGCCATCAAATGTCGCCACTGTGCCAGCAAACACTACCACTGTGCCATCAAACGCAGGAACTGTGCCCTTTAATTGTTGCCACTGTACCAAACGCAGCCACTGTGCCCATTAATTGTCGCCACTGTACCAGCAAATGTCGCCACTGTGCCATCAAACGCAGCCACTGTGCCATCAGACGCAGCCACTGTGCCCTTTAATTGTTGCCACTGTACCAAACGCAGCCACTGTGCCCATCAATTGTCGCCATTGTGCTAGCAAACGTCGCCACTGTGCAGCCACTGTGCCCATCAATTGTCGCCACTGTGCCATCAAATGCAGCCACTGTGCCCATCAATTGTCGCCACTGTGCCAGCAAACGCTGCCACTGTGCCATCAAACGCAGGAACTGCGCCCTTTAATTGTTGCCACTGTGCCAAACGCAGCCACTGTGCCCATTAATTGTCGCCACTGTGCCATCAAACGTCGCCACTGTGCCATCAAACGTCGCCACTGTGCCATCAAACGTCGCCACTGTGCCATCAAACGCAGCCACTGTGCCCTTTAATTGTTGCCACTGTGCCAAGGGCAGCCACTGTGCCCATCAATTGTCGCCACTGTGCCAGCAAACGTTGCCACTGTGCCATCAAACGCAGCCACTGTGCCATCAAACGCAGGAACTGCGCCCTTTAATTGTTGCCACTGTGCCAAACGCAGCCACTGTGCCCATTAATTGTCGCCACTGTGCCAGCAAACGTCGCCACTGTGCCATCAAACGCAGCCACTGTGCCCTTTAATTGTTGCCACTGTGCCAAGGGCAGCCACTGTGCCCATCAATTGTCGCCACTGTGCCAGTAAACGTTGCCACTGTGCCAGTAAACGTTGCCACTGTGCCAGCAAACGTTGCCACTGTGCCATCAAACGCAGCCACTGTGCCATCAAATGCAGCCACTGTTCCCTTTAATTGTTGCCACTGTGCCAAACGCAGCCACTGTGCCCATAAATTGTCGCCACTGTGCCAGCAAACGTCGCCACCTGTGCCATCAAACGCAGCCACTGTGCCCTTTAATTGTTACCACTGTGCCAAACGCAGCCACTGTGCCAGCAAACGTCCCACTGTGCAGCCACTGTGCCCATCAATTGTTGCCACTGTGCCAGCAAACGCCGCCACTGTGCCAGCAAACGCGACTAGCAAAAATAATTTTACTCTTAGGGGTCCCCACAACTTGGGAAATTTTATCAAGGGGTCACGGCACTAGGAAGGTTGAGAACCACTGGCCTAGGCTTATGACATTGTGCACAGCTCTCTCACTCTCACTCTCGTGAAAGTTTGCCAGGAAGGGAGGGGGGATGAGTCATAAGAGGGCCAATGAGAGCTGCAGAGCTGGATGTGTGTGTGTGTGTGTGAATCCAGGAAGTGAACAGGCAGCAGCTTAAGCTGCCCACAGTTACAATGGTTGCAGCCAGACTCAGTGAAGGGAGATTTCTGCACCATATTTGGCAAGTACAGAATCACGGTATATGTAGATTAATATGCAAAGTGGTTGGAGGGAAGCTTCACAATGGAAAAGAAGTTTTTATTACAAATTATATGAGCAGACTGCAGTTCCTCTTTAACTATGTAACCATTGGCACCCCCCATACATCTGTCATTAGGGCCTGTTCACAACAAAATGCAATGAAAAAAGGCCCCGAAAACGCCCATGTTTGCAGTGAATTGTGTTTTTGTATGCCTTACAATGCTCCGCTTCAAACTTTACAAGATACAGGAAGTACAGACATTGGGTCCTCATAGCAGTCTAACCTCAATTTTTTTTTTTTTTTGCTTTAAAAAGGTGTCAGGTTGTGTTGCATTTACATGAGCTCATGCTGGTTTTGTTCTGAAACATGTAGCCAGCTCTACATTTTTTTTTGTTTTTTTTTAACACATTACTGCAAATTGAATGGTGTTAAAGCAAAAATAAAGTCCCACTGTTACTGCAAATGCAGGCAGGTTCTTTATTGCAGAAGAAACATGCAATAAACTACACCAACTCTCTGCGGTCTCCGGCATGTAAAACGCTCAGCTCAGCTTACAGCGCCGGACCGATCCCTGTGTGCCGGGTTCACATGCTCCTGCACATGTGCAAGACATCATTCTGCGCCAGCGAGGGATGGGGCCATTGGAGAAAAGGAATATATTGCTCCCTTTAGCTACACTCATTACAAACCTTTCATATATCTATGCATTTGTAATGCCTTTTTTTGACACATCCATCCTGTTTTACTTGAGTAACTCCACTTTTGTTACGGAAAAAAAAAAAAAAAACCATTCCCTCTGGGTGATCTGTGTACATTGCAGGGATTTTTTTTTTACTTTGTTGCACATTCCTACCTTTTGTTATTCTGAAGAAACCGTTGTTTGTGTCCATGTGGAAAGTGAAAGGGAGTGGTTTCATAATTCTCAATCAGCTGCTGCACTTACAGGGTTCTAATGAGGAAAGTGGCAGGGTCTGCATCCCTTTAGATGTGATTTCCTATTGGGAGTATGTGTCTCACCAAAAACAACATTTTTGTTGCTTGCAGGAGATGGCTAAAATCTGATCTGCATCTTAGTGCAGACTTCTGAGAAAATCAGTAATCCAATCACACAAGCAGGAAATTGCATATCTAGGGGGGAGGGCGTTCTGTATACCATCTGTGTACAGAACACCTCCAGGTTGTGATTGCATTTTACAGAAAATGAAAGCACTGCAGATTGAAAGCATGAAAAGGTAATTTTTAATAACATTTAATCAGAATTTGAATTGTGTAGCAATTGTATATGCTATATTAAAGCGTAACTCCACTTTTGTTGAGAAAAAAACAAAAAACAAAACAAACAAACATTCTCCTCTGGGTGATCTATTTACATTGCACGGATTATAACAACCTTTGTTGCAGATTCCTACCTTTTGTTATTCTTAAGAAATCCCTGTGTGTTTGTCTATGCCTCTGTTCTGAGTGGGTCTAATGGGAGTGGTTTCATAATTATCAGTCAGCTGTGGCAGCTGCAGAGCACTAATGAGGAAATCTGCTGGGCCTGCATCCCTTTAGACGTGTTCTTATTGGAAATATCTCACCAAAAATGAAATTTGTGTTGCAGGGGATACCTGAAATTTGACTTAGGCAGATTTCTGGGAAAAATGGTGAGCCAATCACACAAGCAGGAAATGATGTTTGTGGGGAGTGGTCAGTACACACTCTGTGTACAGAACAACTCCATGTAGCCATATTACATATATAGAAATTTACAGAGGCTGCAGATTAAAAAGGAAAGGTAATTTTTTTATAACATTCAATTGCAATATGACTTGTATCGCAATTGTACACTCTATATCATTTTTTCTTTATTTTCTATTTTTTTTCCCCACGAAAGTGGAGTTACCCTTTGATTTCTTTTTATTAGCAATTTTTTTCCCTTGAAAGTGGAGTTACCCTTTAAAAACAATGACTTTGTAAGATGAGTGGCGTTGAGTACTCAACGGATTAGTAAAAAATCAAGCGGAGGAATTTCCAGACATCTTGTATATAGTTGTGTACAAGCAATCATTTATATTTTAGACTTTTTCACTGTCAGAAGGCCAGGAGTGCCAGTGAAAATGCAGAATCATCCTGGCATCTCTGCAGCCTGGAAGCAATCCAGTTATATATTCATAAGACATTACGGTTGCCAGCCTTTACAGCAGCAATCTAAAGTCGGCAATACCGTGTTATAGTCACATTGCAAACGTTCATTTTAGATTGTCACAAAAGAAAAAAGTCACACAGTCACACACACACACACACACACACACACACACACACACTCCCTTCCTTCAGGCTGTTAATAGCTGCCAACTCATTTTCTGAACAGTGTCCATACCATGAAAGATAGATGAGTGGAGCATAAAGCCCGGCCGCTTCAGTAAGGTCAGTCTGCCAAGGTCACTTTGTTATTCTGCAGCGTCTCCCATCGTGAAAAACATAAGAGCCAGTAATCCAATAAAGAACTTAGCACTAACAGTGTAACACGTATGGATTCCGTCATTTGCTGAAATCATTTTATATACAGGTTCTCAACTCAACAGCTTAGTCATATCAGGTGTCACGGTAACATTCCTTTCCTTCCCACCCCCAAAAAGCCCCCCTATGTATCTGAATTGCAGGGGCTTTTTTTCCTGTAGGGATCTTTGAATTGAAGACTACAGGTCTCATACATAGGCATGCGCATGGGGTGTGTCGGGTGTGCATCACCCCCTGTGGTGCAGATTCCCCCTGATGCCCCATGTCTCTCCCCCCCCCCCCCACCACCACCACACGTCACTTACCATGTCTTTTCTTTTTTGAATGAACACAGCGAGTGATCAGTGCCGATCACTCCCTGTGTTCAGTCGTAACTGAAACACAGTAAACCGTGTTTACTACACTTTAGATTGTGAATGAACCGGAAGCCGCTCAGCACAGAGCACTTCCTATTCATTTGCTGTCCAGTGTAGCTGAGGCTGTGGAATCTGTCATCAGTTTCTTTCTCTGTCTCAAAAGTGAGACATCTAGGGGGTCAATGAGTACTAAGCTTCCTCCGATTGGCTGTGTCAGAGGTTGTGACATCATCAGCCCACCTCTGACCCAATCAGAGGAAGCTTTGTATTCATTGCTAGAATACATTGCCTGCTCTGAGCGACAGAGCACTGCTGCGGTAGACTCTTGTGTTCCAGGTATGAGACAGGAAGTCTCGATTCGCACCCAGAACACAGTACAGTATGCTGTATGTAGCTGCAGCTGCATACAGTTTACACCACACATCCAGCAGTCTCACAGGTTAGTGATAGACATAGTTAATTTGGGCCTGCTCAGCCCAAACAAACTAGGTAAAGTAGGTGTGGAAAAAAATTGAGTTCTTCTTTAAAGCTGAAAGTTAAAGTGATTGTAAAGGTTTGTTTTTATAAACAAACAGGTTATACTTACCTGCTCTGTGTAAGGGTTTTGAGGAAGAAGGTATCCCTTTGAAACGTGTTAGCCAGCAGTGGTTCTTATGTCCTCTCTCATCATCTGGAGACTACTACTATTAGATGGATTGCCACAAGTAAAAGGCTTTTATATTGAGGTTCCTTTCACATGCTTGTGAGTAGTTTTTATTCTTTCCTTTAATAAACATATCAAAGGATAATGCACAAGGCTGGTGCTCCCTCTTTTTTCTATTCCCTTTTCTGATTGCTAGGATACCCCTATCCTGGAGGGCAGCAAGGCCTGAGACATTATCCACCCTGTACTTTAGATCACCTGATCAACACACTTGTGCGCAAGAGTATTTGTTTGTTTGCACAGAGCAGCCCTGTGTCAGAAACCATGAATCAGACTGAGACAGAACTACAGTTAAATCACACTTGTATAATAATAATAATAATAATAATAATAATAATAAAAAGGTGAGAGCTCAGGAACCGAAACGGATAGTCAGACAAGCCAAAACATTAGGGAGCCAGAGATGAGCATACTAAAACAGCAAGCAGGATCTGGAGCCAGAAGGAATGTCAGCCAAGCAAGTCTAACAGGAACACAGGAGAGTGTCTCTAGAGATGTGACCAAGGTGAAGGCAGAGATCATCTGGACTGGACGGCTTAAGTAGGCAGGACTGACGAGCAGGATATCATCAACGGGTGAGTCACTGCGGAGAGATAGGAGCTGGCAATTAGCCGACAGCTGAGCGGCCAGCTCAGAGAAGGAAGGGCTGAGCCCAGCCCTGACACCCTGATCCTCCCCTTCTGGGGTGCCCGGAGGCAGTCATGACTCCTCCCCTTCATCGGGAGCTCCCACAGAAAGCCGCTTTCCCTGGGGCACCCATGAGGGTGCGCTCACAAGTCCCACTGCTGTGTCCATTGACACAGCCCCCCACGCCACTGGATTTGATTGACAGCAGTGGGAGCCAATGTCTCCTGCTGCTATCTATCCAATAAAAACGGAGACAGCGGCTGGAGCTGCTGGGCTCGTGCACATCGCTTGAACGGATCGGCTTAGGTAAGAATAAGGGGTACTCTGGGGGGCAGCTGCAGCACAGAAGGCTTTTCATCTTAATGCATAGAATGCAATAAGGTGAAAAACCGTGAGACTTTACAATCTCTTTCATTTGCTTAGATTTTGCCTTCCCATTGTCATTATTTTCCTCCTCATCAACATGCTAATGACATTTTTAATAAAAACTTTTGGTTTTCATTACATGCCTTATTTTCAAACCAATGACATCATCACTGGGCTTCATTACTCCTCTCAAGAGTCCTCAGCCCTGATGCAAGAAGTGAGCTGACTCTTGGGAGGAATTATGCAAATATTAGCTGTTCCTAGGCAGCTTACGTTTCTATGCAGACCACCCTAGGTAATGCCCATACTGAGCCTTCACGATTGAAAGAACTGAAATCCAATGAAGGAGGGGAGGAAAGTGCCAGTTGATGTCCTTTAGCCAGGAAATGAGGCAGGCTCTGACTTGCTGCAGCTTCAGCACACTGCAAGAAGCTCACAGTGTGCAATCAAATCAGAGTAAGTTATTTCAGTACAAGAGAGGCGCTTGTACAACGGTGTATGACTGAAAGCAAGACCTTGTTTACACAGGCATACTCATCAGAACTCCCGTGCAGAGGGTGGCATTATGTGCCTGGGAGGCATAGGTGGTCCGTGCAGCCAGCCTGTTTAAGTCAATGACAGACGGAGGGCTGCATGGATCTTCATGGATTTCTGCGGACATCCCTTGGTGTACATCTGTGCAGGACCAATGCACAGCTCAGAAGGCAGACAGGCAGAGTTCTGAGCCATGCATTAGTCCCACACTGATGTACAGAGATCCACGTGGAGATCAGTGCAGCACTCCGCCTGTCATTGGATATGAACAAATTGCTGCACGGACCACCTTTGCCCCCAAGGCATATAATGCCACCCTCTACACCAGTGTACTGATCGGTACTCCCATGTGAAAGAGGCCTAAGGCTGGAGTTCAGCTCTAAATGAAAAAAAAAGTGCAGTTTTAAATGCAACACATGAAGGTAAGTGAAAAACTCTTGATAACAGATGTGACAGTGCACATGTGCTTAGTGAGAATGCTGACAGAAGGAAAGAGCAGCGCAATCTGAATGCTGACTCAGTGTGCTGCTGCTCTTTCACGGTCCAATCAGTAGGCTTGGAAAGTATCCTCGACCAAACTATGCTGCTGTCAGAAACCAAGAAATCAGGCCAAGACAGAAGTACAGTTAAATACACTTGTTTAATAATAAAAGTAAAAAGAACAAATGTAGTCAAAACATAGCCAAAAGTCAGTAACCGGAATGGATAGTCAGCCAAGCCAGAAGTCAGGGATCAATGTAGTGGAACAGCAAGCAGGATCTGGAGCCAGAGGGGATCTCAGCAAAGCAAGCCTTGAACAGGATCGCAGGAGATATATCTGTGATGTTGACCAAGGCAAAGATCCTCTGGACTGGACAGCCTATGTAGGCAGGACTGACGAGCAGGATATCATCAACAGCTGAGTAACTGTGGAGAGAGAGGAGCTGGCAATTAGCTGACAGCTAAGCGGCCAGCTCAGAGAAGGAAGGGCTAAACTCAGCCCTGACAGCTGCTGCCAGAATACAGGACAAGCGCTTGATTGTGCTGGCATGTAGGGGGTTGGGAGCACAAGATTGACTGAGCAGAATTACGTATCCATGGGCAGGTAAAATGGAATATAGATAGATAGTTACACTGCTTGCTTGGACTACAGCTTTAACCCTTTTTTTTTGGTGGGGCGATTCTTTGCACACATTAAAATCTGCATTTTTGGCAGCAAAATTATATAAAATTCACAAAATAGTATGCATTTTCTGAAAGCAGAGACCTTGTAAAAATAAAAATATGGTAGTTGCAATTTTACTTTATTCCACAACATATTTGCCCACAAACACAATATAATTTCCAAATTGTAAAATAAAAAAAATGGATGAGGTTGTGACGATCAAATAGATACCAAATATATCAGGCCTCAAAAACGTGCATGCCCACGTGGCGCCGAAAAATGACAGTATCCAAAATGATCAATAGGCGACACTTTAAATGCCTTTACAGCCCTTCACTTTAGATTCACCTTTCTACAGCCACCCAGATCACTTTTGGTAATAGTTTGGAGCCCGTTGAAGAAAATAGAAACAAGTTCTTGGCTGCTGCCATGGGCTGGTTTTAACCCTTTCAAAGCCATGACACGTTGGACACATAATTGGCAGCAAAAGGGTTAAGGTATGTGTGTAAGTCCAATCACTAAATCTCATAAATGTTTTAACATGATGCTGTAATTTCTAAAGTCATTTTCTTAATATTTCAAATCTGCAGCTTTCATTAAACTAACACCTGGGCATCTTGTCATAAGGTCCTTGTTGAAGCATTTTCTGCTATAGGGTGACAACTCTCTGACCTTGTCTGCCAACTGTGCTCCTTCAATGTCAACCTGTCACATAAAGCTTCTGATGGGGACTATAAGTAGCTGTTACAACACACATGGCATAGACATTACAGGTTGTGACATAGGTCACTATCAGGAAACCCACGCTAAGAAATGCCATTTAGCCATCAGCCAAAGTGCAGGCATGTAGACAGAAGTCTTGTCCTGGTGTATTCTATCCCTACTCTGGCAATGATGTTAAAGTGATACTAAAGCTTATCTTTTTTTTTTAATAAAAAAAGAGGTTTATACTTATCTGCTGTGTGCAACAATATTGCACAGATCGGTCCCTTATCCTTTCTTTAGAGGTCCCCTTCTGTCTGTATCGGCTTCTTGTGGTTACCCCCATAGCAAATCATGTGCAATGGGGCACCCACACAGGCACACTCCCGAGGCAGGCTCTGTGCATCCATAGACACACACAGCCTGGCTCAGCCCCACCCCCTGCTCCTGTCTATGGCTCCTGTTTCTGACCGAGTCTCCTGTGAGACCAGAAAGAGGGGAGAAGAACTGCAGCTGGGCTCAGAGCTGGATCGATCAGTGGAGACAGGGAAATGTTTAGGGGGGGAAATGGGGGTAGAAAAGGAAATGCATGAAGATTAAAAAAAAAAAAAAAAAAGGTTTGGACTTTAGAACCACTTTAAATGATAAAGGTTTCAATCCTGCATGTTATACATACATAGTAGCTAATAATGTCTTCATACTGATTGGGGCTCACATCATGTATATTTTTTATATAGATGATTTTTATATGTTTTTGTTAAAGCAGGATTCCGGCCGTAAAAACTTAAAAAAATAAAAGTCAGCAGCTACAAACACTGTATCTGCTGACTTTAAATAAGTACTTACCTGTCCTGGGTGCCCGCGATTTTGGCCGACCGAGGCCGACCCGTCCCTCAGCTCTCGGCACCGCCATTCTAGGTAAGGGAAACAGGAAGTGGAGCCTTGCAGCTTCACTGCCAGTTTCCTACTGCCCACGCGCGAGTGGCGCGGCGCTCTGTGAATGGCCCGTGGTTTTCTGGGAACACACACAGTTCCCAGAAGACAACGGGGCAGCTCACCGAGGAACAGAACACGCCGCGGAATAGAAAGAGGCAGAATAGGAAGACTGCCTAGCAACAAGGGTTTAAAAAAAAAAGTTTAATTTTTTTTATTTTTTCAAATGTTTTTTTTTTTATTTTTTTTAGGATTTTTGGTGAATTTTTTTTTTCAAGGTGGCCCTCCACTTTAATGTCCTTTTCACAACGTATATGTATTTATGTATTGAATAAAATGTATTATATTACTATATTGAATATTATCCCTTTGGTTTGCTGTGCGTTAAAGTCCGACCGGGGGGGTTTCCTTAGTAAACCCCTTCTTTTCTTTTGATAACCTAATAATACGGATGTGGCAATAGGAGTGTTTCTTTTTGTTTTTTGTTCATACTGATTGTCAAGTAAATATAATGCGATTGGTTGCAGCCATAAATTAACCCATAGGGGAATGGAAGCAAGCAGAAGTGACAAGCGCAGTGCGTTCTGCTAATCATTCTGTAGAAAATCACTTGAGACCATCATGAAAAGCAGGTTGCTTAGTCCAATGTAAACCAGAGAAATCTATATGTCTTGGGGATCGATGCAATCTTCCTCCCTAAGGGCCCATTGCACTGCATTGGTGAGCACACATTATGCAGCGTGTTAACATCTGCTGTATAAAGCCAGCCCATTTATTTGAAGGGACCACCAGAGGCACCGACATGCAGTTTTTCTGGCAGCGCACATTAGTATATTGCCATGTGTTGCGCAGCGATGCCACGCATGTCTGTTGGCAAGATAACGTAAACATTCATTACCACAACACAATGGTGTACATGGACCTGGAAAGAATCCACATATCATTTTATGAAAAGCAAATCTTGAAAACTGGGGCATAAATGAAAAGTTTATTCATAAATTACTGGAGGTTTTTTTTTAAGCCAATTAGGCATGTTCTTTTCAATCCTGGTGACCCCTTTTTCCTTCATTTCTTTGTATTAAAAGTATAAAAAAAAAAATAATTATGAGAGAGGCGTTCATCAATAAATTTACAGCAATAAAAGCCTGAGAGCGGTTCTAATTCTTCCCCAATCTATTAAAGGCAGTTACATCTATCAGTGGTCATCCAATGGCTGCAGACGCTGAGTATATTTGTACACATTATAGCAAGTGCTCCCGAGGACCCGTCAGCTTATTTTTGCTTTAATTAAAAAAAACACACACGCACACACGCACGCACACTAAAGTTCAATTTCCATCGGTTTTCTAAACTGCACTTAAAAATGTACCAGATTTTGACTGGTTTATCAGGTATACAGTACTAATTGTCTTTGCTGTCCCCAGCTGTCAATAACGGACACACTCAAGTAATCTTCAAGCAAGTCTCGGTGCATTCTTGCAGGTTTTAAAGAGGACAAATGTCACTCTGAAGGAGCAAAGCTGTTTACGGCTAATTCCGTTAAGGGCCCATTTATACCCTATATACATTAGGCAGCATAGTCCAACGCATAGAGAAGGCAGTTTGCCTTCTATTTTGATTTTGTTTCAGTTCAGTGTACTGAAAAAAAAAAAAAAAGAAGAAGGAAGAGTAGGCCAGGATGCAATTTTAAAGTGATACTAAAGTCTCCGTTTTTGTTCTATAAAAATAACAAACAGGTTAAATCAGACAATCAGTAAGGAGAGTCCCAGGCAGCCGAGGTTCTCATGCAACATTGCTGGATCAAGATGGATCTATTGCCGTCTGTGCCCCTGTTAGGGAGATTCGCCCTCTCCATTTGTCCCGTTTACCATTATTATTGAAAGGGAAATTAAAAGAAAAATGCCAAATTTTGTCTTGTCCTCTGAAAAGTAATAGAGGATAAATCTTCCAATGGTGACCTGGGGGACCCCAAGAAATTCCCTTATTTTGCAGGGATTTTCTCTCACTTCCTGTTGAGATAAGGGACAGGAAGTGAAAGCAAAATCTCCCCAATGGGACACAGATGGCAAAAATAAAAAAACCTAAAATAAACCTTACAGGGGTTAGAACCCTCCCTTATTCTATCCAAAAATTAAAAAAAGAAAGAAAAAAAAAAAAGGGGTGGGGAAGAAGGTTTTGCCTATGGTTCTACTTTAAGGTAAAAAATATTTAGGCTTTAGAACCACATTAAAG
The DNA here is from genome assembly GCA_037952925.1 of Lithobates clamitans. Taxonomy (NCBI): domain Eukaryota; kingdom Metazoa; phylum Chordata; class Amphibia; order Anura; family Ranidae; genus Lithobates; species Lithobates clamitans. The sequence goes on from JBBGZY010000294.1 coordinate 3,994,860, forward strand.
CCACGTACACACAATGAGAATATTGGGCACATGTTCGTCCCTTTTTTTGCATGCTACTCACAGAACAAAAATTAAGAGGTTACTAAACTTATGAAAATTCTCGTATGACAGAGTACAACTTTGGAACTGATGTCATGTGTTGTATTGTATTGTATTGTAATGTATTATTTTGTTTTCGAGCATGCGTGGTCTTTCTTTTCAGATTTTTTTTTTTAGACGAATACTGTACTGATTAAACCAAAGTCGTACATTGTGGTGTCTTAGGAGAAATATTTTTGTGTTTGTCCCTTCGGATAATTTCGAATGAACTGTTGTGATTGGCTCTCAAATGCTGTGTACTAATGATCAGATTATCGTACGATCGCTTAGAAAGCAGTATTTTTCATCTGATTTTCTGATCGTGTGTACTAGACTTAAAGTGATTGTAAATGATCACCTTGTAAGACAACCCATTCAGTTTAAGGCCTCATGCACACTGAATGGTATAAAAAAGCCAGTAAGGTTAGCTGTAGAAAGCTGTAGCTTTAGAGTGAGTTTTTCAGCGTTTTTGTAGTAGCGTTTTTCAGCTGTAGCATTTTTTAGCAAGACTATACTCCCATAAAAGCTTATGGTTTAAAAACGCTGATAAACGCTGAATAGCCGCGTTTTTAAGCTGCTTTTAGCTTCTTTCAGGGTTTTTAGAGGCTGAAAATCTTCTCTCAAAACCCACTAATTCTGTTTTTTTCCAGCCAGAAAACGCATCTGCCAAAAACTGCTGATAACACCCTGTGTGTGCATGGATACATAGGATAATATGCTGGGGAGTTAAATTGACTGCAGAAAAAAAAAACATGTGAAGCCAAAAACAACAGCTGTAAAAACGTCCAGTGTGCATGAGGCCTAAAATAGAAATGAAAGGCAAAACATTTGTGTATAGATATAAAAAAAAAAAAAAAAAAAAACAAACATACACAACACATTATAAATACCCCCCACCCCCTTTTTTTTATTTTTATAAGTGATCACATTCCCTCTGTTCTCATCAGCATAAGGAGCACGTAGAGCTGGGGGGAGGAGAAACAGCAGAATACAGAGCTTCCCAGTGAATGGCTGTGCAGCAGGGGCGTGTCAGGACAAGTCTGATCATTGAAGGAGAGTACATGGAATTTCCAGCATAGCTGGAGAACTGACCATGGTGTACTCTCCTGCTTAGTGTGGTCATTTTCATTAGGAAAGCAAGGGGACTGGCAGGAACACCAGGAATTTTACACAAAGGAAGCAATACAAAGAGAACAGGATACTTTCTCATACAAGCGCATGGTACAGCAGGTACATATGAAGTGTTGGGGTAACAAATGGTTTAAGGGTGGCATTCTGACCACCAATTTATGGTGGGCATTCTTTCTAGGGCATTTTTACCCATTGAACCCCAATGAACTGATTTTATTAAGGATTCCCTAGGAAATGAAAATCTATTTTAGGGGTTTCCTATGAGATAAAAAGGATTGAGAATGGCTGCTTTAGAGCAACGTTGATTGCAAGTAGCCTCCACCTTGCACTTTACATCCCCCACCTCGATTTTATTGTTACTGTAATCAGCTCTGATTAACTGAACGGTGCCAGCACGGGACAGAATTGTGTCTAATGAGCTTATAGACAAAAGCAAGTGAGCCATTGCATTCTTGTCACTGTGGGTAAAAATACTCTGCACACAGCTGACTCATCTCACAAGCAATTGACAATGTCAGCAGGCAGTCTGCAGGTATGAAATGCACACAGTGACACCAGGATAGCGACTTCACAGGATGCTGCTTATGAATGAACAGCTGTCGGCATCCATTATTACTCTACCCTTACAGTGACCTAGGAAAAGGTTGTTCAGAGTTTGAAAGGGAAAAGCAGAGACAATACTTGGATGTCTCTATCCTTCATCAGTAAATCTAGATATACATAAAACATGCTGACACCTTGTACATTAAAAACAACTTCCACTTCCTACGCAAATTACATGAAATCGCTTTGAATTTTATTACTTCAAGTGTCCTGGATAGGCAGCATGTCCCCTTCTCAGCTCTGCGCTTTCTCATGTCAACCACTATGCAACTACCGTGTCCTGTAGGCTAGGAGATTCCATACGTGGTCAAGTCTAAGATTTAGTCTGTGGGTGCTCCTATTGGTGCCACCAAATTTGCAAAATGTTAATGATAAAAAAAATGCATGCAAGATACAGCGATTAAAGGATAAGTTCACATTTCAACACAAAAATAAGCGTCATGGTAGTTCATTGAAACTACAAGCCCACAGCCGCAAAGAATGCCAGACCTTGTAGATTTCTATTCACAGGGGGGCGGTGTATGAGTGACGCGGTCAGGTGGGTGGAGCCCCGCAGAGCTGTGACTTTTTTTGAATTGTGGCAGCAGACACGGGGAGGAGATCCCTGGTCTGCTGTCACAGCGGGGATCGAGGGAAAAGTGGGGACCGGTGCATTCATAACATGTTACCCTGAATACGGGTGTAATATGTAACATGTTATAAAAGGTGAACTTATTCTTCAATTAGATTCCAGGCAGGGATGAGCTCAGGTATGTTAGGCTCCTAATCCAAACCGGCCTTAGCTATCCCACCAGCAAGCTATCACAATGCCCCACCAATCACAACCGGCCAAGGCATTCCCAGCCCCGCAGTTACATGTATACACGACCCACCTGGTGGGATATCTCAGGTGGACTTGCACTTAGGCCTGGTTCACATCTATGCAGTGTGTTGATGCAGTTTTCCAGTGCATTCTGCATTTTTAAAATGCATTTTTTTATGCGTTTTGCTTTTTTGGAAATAGTCTGTTGCCATGAGGGAGAAACCAGCAAAAATGCATTAAAAAATGCATTTTAAAGCATTTTTACTGCATTAAGTCTATGGAAACACAAATGCAAGCTGTTGCAGGATAAAAGTCCCTGGCCCTTTCCAAAAAAAAAAAAAAACCCACTGGTGGAACACACAGATGTGAACGTGACCCATAGGAAACCATGCTAAATACACTGTAGTGCGTTTCTGCAAAACTGAAAATGCACAGGTGTGAACCAGGCTTAAAGTGTTACTAAAGTCTCAGGTTTTTTTCATACAAGTCATACTTACCTGCTCTGTACAGTGGTTTTGCAGAGCAGCCCAGATACTCCTCTTCTTGGGTCTCTCACCAGCTCTCCTGGCCCCTCCCTCCTGCCCCCACAGCAAGCAGCTTGCCGTGGGGGCACCCGAGCCGAGCCGCTGCTCTCTATCCCTGTTTAAATTCCCTTGTCCCTTGAAGTTTTAGTCATGTGCTGTGTCCCAATATCTCAGTGTGAAGTTCTGTTACTAATGCTGCTCAGCTCGGTCCTGTTGCTGCGTATAGATGACTCACCTGCAGACTCTGTGTTTACATGGAAATAGCCTGCATTAATATGTAAATAGAGGCAACATTGATATGTAAATAGCCATGGACCGACTGCATTGATATGTAAATATAGGCGACATTCATATGTATAGCATGCCCCCCTGAGGTCATTTTCACCATCACTTCTGCTGAATGCTGCCCACTGGGGAGGTAAAGAGGCATGCTGGAAATTCTTGCCTACAACTGTGGTCATTAAGCCTAACATCAGCCTGTTCTGCAAAGGTGTAAGGGAAATGGCCGAAGGAGGACTGGCAATTCCGCCCAAGACAATCATGGCCGCCACAGTGCAACTGATGTGGGCAGTACTTCCGGGTCTATTTAAGCCTGCTGTTGGAGCTGCCTCTTGCTGGATTATCGTCAGCTTCACAGTTTTTCCTGTGCCTCTGTGATCCTGTTACCGACCCGGCTTGTTTGACTTCTGCTTCTGATCCGCTCCTGATTAACCTCTTGCTTGCACCACCAACTACGCTCCTGTCTGCTCCTTCGTCTGTACTTCGTCTCTGGAATTTCTGGACTGATCTCTCGTGTATGACCCCTGGCTTGTCTTCAGTTCCTGCTACCGGTTTGCGCCTGACGGCTTCTGCCCGCCACCCCACGCTCAGTGGCTCTGTGGGTCATCCCAGCAACTACCAGTGCACTCCAAGTGACCGACTCATCACCAACAACACCTGACAAACCATGCACCTTTGGGCATTGCTCCCTCTGCATTACTCCCAGGGGAGCACTGCACTTAGCTGCAAGGGGCGCCCTCTCAACAATCACACCCCCCCCCCCTCAGAACCTGACAAATTGAAAGTGGAACGCTTTTTCAAAATAACATGGTGCCACAGCATCCTGAATTTTGGTGCATGTGAATACGCACATCTCAGCAGATGCGTGAGGTTGTCATTAACAATTAATGGCACTGCTGTGTATCTGCTAAAGGGCAGCACATTTCTGTGGTGTCAGGAAAGTGATTTTGCATGTGTTCCCGACACACACAAATGCGAATGTCTCAGTTACATTGGTGGTCAGTGTAAATCTTCTCATTACATTGGGGCTTGGTGTACAATCCTTTCATTCACACTAGTGTTAAGTGTGAAGGTCCCCCTTACATTGGTGGTCAGTGTAAATCCCTCTTTATATTGGTGGTTACTGTGAATTAGGTAATCGGTAAAAAAAAAATCCAAACTTGCATTTGTGGTCAGTTTCAAATCCTCCCTTACATTGGTGGTCCATGTAGAAGCCCCCTTTAAATTGGTGGTGAGTGTAAATCCCTCCTTACATTGGTGGCCAGTGTAAAAATCACCTTCATTGGTTGTTGATGTAAAATTCCCCATTACATTGGTTGTCGGTGTAAATTCTTCATTACGTTGGTAATCAGTATACATTTTCCTTCACATTGGTGGTAAGTGCAGAATCGCCCTTACACTGGTGGTCAGTGCAAATCCCTCCCTAGCATTGGTGTTCATTGAAGGTCATTGTATATTCCTCCTTACACTGGTGGTTGGTGTAAATGCTCCTATTAGATTGGTGTCAGTGTAGAAATCCCTCTTTATATTGGTGTGTGATGTAAAATCCCCTGTTACATGGTGGTCAGTGCAAATCCCCCCTCACGTTGGTGGTCAGTGTAAATCCCCCCTCACGTTGGTGGTCAGTGTAAATCCCCCCTCACGTTGGTGGTCAGTGTAAATCCCCCCTCACGTTGGCGGTCATTGAAAATTCCCCATTACATTGGTGGTCAGTGTAGAATCCCCAACTACAGTACTTGCCAAAGATTTCCAGCTTTGCTCTACACGATTCAGAATTTGCCACAGTGTACTGCCTCCTAACTAATCCCATCAACCCCCCAGCATTGCCACTGATCATAACCCCCCTCCCCAAGCATTGCCACTGATCCCAGGAGTCTTAGGACCCCTAGGAGTTTTCTGTCTATTGATGGATCCCCTCACATTCCCAGTCCATGGTGTGCAGGCAGTGAGGAGATAATGTGCTATAACCTTTGGCAGCCAGTCAGTGAGCAGTAATGATGTGCACTAACCTCATGCAACCGATCATTGAGCGGTAAGGATATGCAGTAACCTCTAGAAACCAATCACTGAGCAGTAGTAATGTGCAGTAACCTCTAGCATGGGAGGTAAGGATGTCCAGTAACCTCTAGCAACCAGTGAGCAGCATTGATGTGCAGTAATCTCTAGAAACCAAACAAGCAGAAGTCATGTACTGTAACCTCTAGCAAATAATCCGTTAGCCGTAATGTGTGCTGTAACCTCTAGCAGCCAGTCAGTGAGTGGTAAGGATACACTGTAACCTTTAGCAACCAATGGCATTCGCTGCCTGATCTGATTCAGTAAACTGATTTTGAGTCTAGGTGCTATTTATTGTATGTCTCAGAGCGGGTGGAGAGCGAAATTGCATGGAGGTGAGGGGGCCAAGAAAAGGTTTGCCCAGGGTCCAAGCAATATTAAAGAGGGCCCTGTGTATGGGGCTTAAGCATTAGAGGTGCTGCTGCACACAAAAAGTTTTTTATCTTAATGCATAGAATGCATTAAGATAAAAAAAATCTAACTTTACAGCCACTTGAAGATCCGAACATGCCCGAGCTCATCCCTAATCCTAGATGTCTAGACTCCATGGTAGAGTTTCTAAATCTCTAAATAGCAGCTCAAACCTCCTCCCGTTTTTTTTTTTTTTTTTTTTTAATTACTACATTGTTGCGAATATTTATATTAGTATGTAAAATTATATATATGAAAATCAGAGAACAAAACATGTACAGAAGCTGCTTTACCTATCAAAGAAGATGGAAATTTGTTCAGGCAGTTCTGAGACCTACCAGATAGAGCTAGGCCGTTGACCTGACTTTCCTCTGCTTTTGTTAAACCAGCGTTTCTCAACCTTTTTTCAGTCGCAGCACCCTTTTTTAAAAATATGCAAAATCCCAAGGCAGCCCATTACAAAAGAATAAATCAAAATAAATATATTACTTCTCTATGGGAGACCTGAGACTGCGATGATGCACACAACTGCCTTGATGAAAAAACCTTCACACCATAAATCCCTCTCACATCAATGTCCTCCCTATACATTAGAACCCCCCTCATCACACCAGAGTACCTGCATGATAGTCTATGTTAATCACATAGTCCGCCCAGTCCACATCATTTTGACTCTAGCAGCACAGCAGAAGGTGTAGCAGGTCTGAAGGATGTGGATCTCCATCCTCTCTTGAATGCTGGTGGAAGCCCTGCATGCTGTCTGCTCTGGATCAGCGTCATGCGTTGCCATGGCACAGGCAGGCCAGTCACCAACACAATACCAATGAATGGACCCAATGCATCAAAGCCCTACAGCATAATTTGCTGTTATAGTGCTGGTTATCAGCCAGCCCACACCATGGTACCAAGGCAAACTAGGTCCTATGCTCGTGGCAACCTGGAGGAACCCAAATGGCACCCCAGTTGTGAAACACTGAGTTAAACAATACAGACAGGTCACATCCCTGGTTTCCAGCATTAGCCTAGACACTAAAAAGGAGCATCAGATAACAGATGAGCTCATCCCTCTGCTCTCTCCTTCTAAGAGCTTGATCTGTTTCAGCAAAATGTGCACTGCAGAACACTTTATAGGCCCATAAATTACCTCCCCCTCTCCCAATTCGAGTGCTGGAATTACAAGAGGCCGACACCAAACTATATAAAAGTACAGCTGCATTTAAAAATATATTTAGTGATAGTTTTAATGAATACATAACTACCTTACATGGTGTTTTATTGTAATCAGCCTGAAGTACAGCTGTAGGTTTCATATCTCCTTCAAGCAAAGCGGAAACACATGCCTAGAGAATTCTCAGACGTAACTATTACAGGGATGCTTATGTGCTGCAGTGTGCATGTACTAAAAAACACTATGGAAAATATTCATCATAAAGAAATGATACCACCGACTGAATGAACCCAATGCAAATTGTAATTACACACAATTTTCAAGGGAAGCGGTATAATAAACTCAATAAAACTAAAGGCCTAAAATTATTTTTGGAGGTGAAGGTCAGTCAATTGATTTACCGTTTTTCTGTACAGAGGTGTAATATATCACTGTGCTACCCATCTGTTCCCCACAGAGAACGTGACACATGCGACACGTTCTCCTTCCCCAGTGACCTCTGTGAAATGTATTTCTTACATAGCAAAAAACTCAGAATAAATAAAGTTATTATGGCCTATCTTTTGTTATGCTTAAGAAATAGTTTGTCTGTCTCCATTTGGAAAGTCAATGTAAATAGGAGTGTATTTTTCATTAGTGATCAGCTGCCTCACTTGCAGGGTTCTAATGAGGAAAGTGTCAGCATCTGAATCATTTTAGATGTGATTTCCCTTTGGCAGTATCTTACCAACACTGAAATGTTTGTTGCAGAGGATGCCCAAGATCTGATTTGTATCTTAGTAGAGACTTCTTGGAAAATCAGTGAGCCAATTACATAAGCAGGAAATGACATATCTGGGGGGCGGTCTGTACACCATCTGTGTACAGAACGCCTCCAGGTAGCCATATTGCATTGAATTTTACAGAAAATTACAGAGCTGCAAATTGATAAAAGCAAATTGGAAAAGAAAGGTCGTTTTTAATAATGTTATATAACCTGTGTTGCAATTGTATATGCCATATTATTTTGGTTTTATTTGCAATACTTTTTCCCACAAAAGTCGAGTTGCCCTTTAGCCTAGATTCACATTGCTGCGGTTTAGAAAGATTTCAACCCGGCAATGCAGTCTGACTTAAGGGGCGATTTGACAGACATCTGTGCGGGTTCCTGCACAGATGTCTATACAAATCGCCCTGAGGTCACCAAAAGTAGTACAGGAACTACTTTTGGGAATCGATTCGGACGGTGCCATTGCTGGCAATAGCCACCGATTTGGCATGTGATTTGTCAAATTGCTCCAATGTGAACCTGGGCTAAATATCAGATATTTTCTTGCAATCAGGCTTGCTCAAGACAAAACAAGAAGAATCAACATACAAAGAAAGACAGCCATAAACAGTCCAATCCCACCCTGATCTGACTGCCCAACGCAATTCTTTGGTAAGTATCAGGAATTTTTTCGGAGTGTTATGGAGTGACTGGGAAGCCTGATGCTCTCATTTTAGGTCCCTGAAATGTATGAACAAGGTTGTGCCTGCTTTCTCTCATCGGGAGAGTCCCAAGCTGGTCCTAGCATGGCCAATGACAGACAGAAGTCTCCATGCCCATAGTTCTTAAAATCAAATCTGCTCATCTATGGCTGGACTAACCCAAACTAGCCAATAAGACCTTAGCTTCCTGTAATCTGATTAGTTACAGGTAGTTCTGATCAGTTTCCTAAGGCAGGCCATACACTGTTCCAATCTCGGTCGGTTCAGCAGGAACCGTGTATGGGCAGGCTGAGTGTTCTAAGTTGATCGAGTGATCAACTTGGGTACAACCAGCCTGCCGAGTCTTACCTGTGATTTGATATGCCGCCGCCACTTGTGCTGATGGGAAAATGAAGTAAATTTCTTTCCTGCAACCCGCGCAGCGCCCCCGTCCACGGAAGCGAACGCATACATACGTCGCACCCACATATGTACACGGCATTCAAACCACACATGTGAGGTATCACCACGAACGTTAGAGCATGAGTTACAATCCCAGCCCAAGACCTCCTCTGTAACTCTACACAGGTAACCTGTAAAATCTTTTACAGCACCGCCTATGGAGATTTTTAAGTTCCAAAGTTTTGGCGCCATTCCACGAGTGTGCGCAATTTAAAAACGTGACATGTTAGGTATACATTTACTCGGCGTAACATCATTTTTCACATTATGAAAAAAAATTGGGCTAACTTTACGGTTTAGTTTTTTTTTCATTCATGAAACTTTTTCCAAAAAAAAAAAGCGCATTTGAAAATTTGCTGCGCAAATACCGTGTGACATAAAAAGTTGCAATGCCCGCCATTTTATTCCCCAGGGTCTCTGCTAAAAAAAAAAAAAACATATATAATGTTTGGGGGTTCTGAATAATTTTCTAGAAACAAAATGATGATTTTTTAATGTAGGAGCGGAGTGTCAGAATTGGCCGGAGATGGGAAGTGGTTAATTACAATGACATCAGCTGATTAACAGGAGATTCCAGAATGGGCTGGACACAAGCTCACTAATGAGGTTGCCATCAATACACATCAGATATAGTAGAAGAGGGAACTAATCCTGTAATTTAGAATTAAGTCATTGCTTGTAGGCAGCGGGTGTTGGCTTTGCCCCTGCTGGAGGGCAATTTTCAGCAGGTCAGGATTTGCAAGGTACACTGGGATGGGCAGATTTTTGGTATCCAGAGGTCATTTGTTCACTCCACGGATGGGGTGGAGTGAATTACCGTTGACCCTTTAAAGGGACATACAAGGACAAATATTTGAGCTGTCATCTGTCACTTGATTTGTAAAGCAGCAGCTGTCATCCTGATCCTGACTTCAATACTGGCTAAAAGAATGGCTTGGAACAAACATGCAAAATTGTAGTTTAGGTTTTACTGGCTGCATGCTTCTTAAGGGGTCAGTGACTTAACGCGAGTAAAGCCAAGATGCATGTTCTGCAATATCCAATTAGCTCTCATGCTGGGAAATCTAAATGTGATCTATTCATCCATCTCTCCACATACTTGTCAAAATGAAAGGCCCTATAACAGTGCGTTTTTGTAAAAATTACTTCTTAAAGTGGAACTCCGGGAAGACAAAGTCCTCCCTTTCAGTTGGGCAGCACTGCTCATTAACTGCTAGGTGTCCAGGACCAGGTACAGCAGTTTTACTGCCCTGAACCTCCATGCTGCTAGACCAGTCCCCATAGCCTCTCGCCTGCGCTCCAATGTCCTCTGACATCATCGAGATTGATGACAGTCCAAGGGACAGTCCACTGCTTAAGTATAGGTAAGTACTGCCTGCTAGGGGAGTGGAGAATAAGCTAAGTAAAAGAATTTTTCCCATACCCTCAAAGGAAACAAACAATTAAACCTTGCAGCTTGGGAGCAGCCTCACTGCAAGGGAAGACTTTTAGTTTTCCTGGAGTTCAGCTTTAAGAAGTAATTTTTACAATGTATTATACAATATATTATATTTATGTATGTGGATCACAGGAGTGTGCTTACTTTTGCTCTCCTATGACCTTGAGTCAGCTAATAGCAGGCTACTGCCCACTATCAGCTGACAGGGCAGAGCTGCTCCAGGCCCTAGCCTAGAAGGATCCTGACAATATTGTCAGGATCCACCCAGCTGCCTGATTGACAGCTGGCTCCACCTTTCAGCATGTGGCTGAGAGCTGGAGCCAGCTGCGTCCACTCCCTCCCCTGTCCGGCACTCCAGTGAGTGCTGGAGGAGCAGAAACTGACAGTCACTGCATTCTGTTCTGAGCAGACTGAGAGCTGAGCGATCAGTGGTCATGTGATCGCACAGTTCTCAGTCTTAGATCCAATGTATAGCAGCTGCAGCATAGAGGCAAGTATGATATTTTTTTTTTCACTCCCCCTTTAATTCATCATTGTAAAGAACAGGGGTCTCCAAACTTTCTAAAGAAGGGCCAGTTTACTGGCCTTCACACTTTATGGGGGCCGGACCGTGCCCCACCTTTGGTGACATTGGGACGAACCGTGCCCCACCTTTGGTGACATTGGGAGGAACTGTCACCCATCTTTGGTGACATTGGGAGGAACCGTGCCCCACCTTTGGTGACATTGGGACGAACCGTGCCCCACCTTTGGTGACATTGGGATGAACCGTCACCCATCGTTGGTGACATTGGGCAGGAACCGTGCCCCACCTTTGGTGACATTGGGACGAACCGTGCCCCACCTTTGGTGACATTGGGACGAACCGTGCCCCACCTTTGGTGACATTGGGACGAACCGTGCCCCACCTTTGGTGACATTGGGACGAACCGTGCCCCACCTTTGGTGACATTGGGACGAACCGTGCCCCACCTTTGGTGACATTGGGACGAACCGTGCCCCACTTTGGTGACATTGGGACGAACCGTGCCCCACCTTTGGTGACATTGGGACGAACCGTGCCCCACCTTTGGTGACATTGGGACGAACCGTGCCCCACCTTTGGTGACATTGGGACGAACCGTGCCCCATCGTTGGTGACATTGGGACGAACCGTGCCCCATCGTTGGTGACATTGGGACGAACCGTGCCCCATCGTTGGTGACATTGGGACGAACCATGCCCCATCGTTGGTGACATTGGGCAGGAACTGTGCCCCACCTTTGGTGACATTGGGAGGAACTGTCAACCATCTTTGGTGACAGTTCTTCCCATCTTTGGTGACATTGGGAGGAACTGTGCCCCATCTTTGGTGACATTGGGAGGAACTGTCACCCATCATTGGTGACATTGGGAGGAACTGTCACCCATCATTGGTGTCAGTGGATGAAAAAGTGCCCCAAGGGGCAGATGGAAGCAAGCAAAGGGTCGCATATGGCCACAGTTTGGAGACCACTGGTATAGAACGCACGTGTTCTGGTTCACCATTCTAAAAGAATGTCAGTACTGAAGCGTAGAGGCCCATAAAGGTCAATGCTGGTGCATCAAATTGCAAAGAAAGTGCTGTGTTGGCAACAGGTATTAACAAGGATTGGTCATGGGCTATCCACTCCAAATTCTGAATTAAAACAAAATGTTTTAATTGCACCTCTACACACACTCATAGGATCTAAACGTGTCCTAAACTGAATTCAAGGTCACAAGAAGAAGGGATGCCGAGGATGTATGTAAGCACAGCTATTCCCACAGGCCTCGCCATTCTACAAATAGCACTATTGATCTCCCATCCCCCCTGCCCTGGATGTATCAATATCTAAAGATTTACGACAGATGATAAATCAACACAGCTATATATTCGTAAAAAAAAAATAAGAATAAAAAAAAAATGCATACTATTTTACAACTCTACAGATCTCTGTATGAATGAATGAAACTGATGCAAAATAAAAATGATACATTTGTATCCGTATGTAAAAAAAGAGGACCTGTATAGAGACAGACAAAACAGAGCCAGCATCACTGCAGAACTGTCAGGCAAACAACTCCCTGCGCAGCCATGACTGCAGTGGTGACCAGACCCATCCATCCCCCCTCTGCAGGGAAATATGGACCAGCACCGGATCAGAGAGGCAGGGGGTGCCCAGCATACATTGTTATTGATGATCTCCCAGCATACATTGTTATTGATGATCTCCCAGCATACATTGTTATTGATGATCTCCCAGCATACATTGTTATTGATGATCTCCCAGCATACATTGTTATTGATGATCTCCCAGCATACATTGTTATTGATGATCTCCCAGCAGCTGCACCTCCCTCATACAAGAATCAGATCCAAGGACACGGTGGTCTGTAGGTGGATCCTCTGGTATGAGAAGTAGGGGGGGGGGATGCTGCAATGATTCAGGCAAGATGGATGATGGGTGTCACTGAGCATGCATTGTACCAAGTACCTACCTCCCTCCCCTCCCCCACGATCACTTACCTTGGGGTCCTTCTCGTAGTAGTACTGCTGGGTCCTGATCCATCTGCCCACCAGGTGGTCCCGCACAGTGTGTGCCAGGGCGAAAGTAGTAGTCTCTGGGGGTGGACACGTTCCGATCCTTCACTAAGGTGAAGTGTAGATGTCTATTGAAGCTTTTCCTGACCTCAGACACATCGCCCAGCCCGGCGATGCCCCTTACACTGATCTGCTTTCTTTTATCGGAGTCGGACA